>BRDA01039793.1:0-11206 GCA_036984385.1 Crenuchus spilurus
AGAGAAAGAGAGAGAGAGAGAGAGAGAGAGAGGAGGAGAGAGAGAAAAAGAGAGAGAGAGACAGAAAAAGAGAGAGAAGGAGAAACAGAGAAAAAAAGAGAGAAAGAGAGAGATGAAGAAACAACTGGTGGAGGAGCTATTATTTGGGGCAGCAGCTGGAGTGGACTGATTTAGTGTAAATGTGATTTCCCCTTCTTGAAGGAGGGGGGGTGAGAGACAGACACGAGACAGAGAAAGAGAGAGACAGAGGGAGGCCAGACGACTGCACAAATTACCCACCCAGTGAAACGGTAAACAGGAAAACACGTCACATACACACACACACCCCCAAACACACACACACACATACTCTCTGGAAGAAAGGACAGGAAAAGTGTGCAGCACAGACGATTCACGTCCAGAGGCATCAGTGTGGATTTTCTGGTTTCAGGCTAAAGTGTCCTTATTGAAACAAACGTAATAGGGCTTTATTTTATCCTCTACACACTCTCTATTACTCCCACTTGTGTGTGTGTGTCCTCATGAATCAGTCTCGTTAAGGTTTTGTCTCTGCCGGTGGCACTGATCGGCTCATCAGGCTCACACAGTGAAGCGCGCACACACACACACACACACACACCTAACACTACAAAGATGGAAGGCTAACGATGAAGGATGAGAATATTCCGCTCTACTCACTCCCTGCTTATACTGCAGCCCAGAGTGCTGAGTAGCTACATGTTAACAGATAGTGTTCGGATTTACACAACAGTTTATTCTGTTTATGCTGAGCCAGTCGCAAATCACCACACAACTGAAGTGAACGTAAAAATGCATATTATCAACCTGCGGTACCTGTTCTAAAAGCTGATTGCTGTAAAACATCCATTAGACAACAGATAGTTCTGATTGGCTGAGCCATGTTTATGTTTAAGCTCTGAAACTGTACTCGCCACATCCTGTAGAATTTAATACGTTATCCTTTCAGGTTCAGATTCAGGTCATAATTTTGAGAAAATTATCCAGCACATAGTTTTTATTTTGTTTTACGTAGTTTGTCGAGTCCACATGGAACTGGTGTTACTGAGCATACATTAACTGTGCCAGTGGGGCTAGATACAGCCTTAGTCACTGGTGAGGCCAATTTGCATTAGTGTATTGTGAGTATGTGTCCTGTATGATTATACATACATACACGTTACACTTATATAGTGCTTTTCTAGACACCCAAGGATGCTTTACAATCGACACACTTCATGTACACACACTCCGGCGAGAAGTGGCAGCCAGTCACGCGCAGCGTACTCTCAACCAGAAGCGATCGTCCACCTGGAGGACTGCATCAAGCACTAGGGGAATCACCAATGACAGACTGCCAACCAAATCTGGGCATACATACATACATACACATCCATATACATTCATACACACACCAGGGTAATTTTTAGAATAGCCAATTCACGTTTTTGGAGTGTTATCAATGTAGTGTGCAAGTCTTGCATGAAACTGGTGGTACTGAGCATGCATTAACTGTGCCAGTGGGACTAGATACAGCCTTAGTCACTGGTGAGGCCAATTTGCATTAGTGTATTATGGGTGTGTGGTCTGTGTGATGTATGATGTGCATCAAGTCCACATGGAAGTGATGGTATGGTGCTGAGCATGCATTAACTGTGCCAGTGAGGCTAGGTTCAGCCTTAGTTACTAGGGAGGCCAATGTGCATTTGTGGTTAAGAGGTTAATTAAATGAAATGTCTGCAGAGTGAGCTTGGATGGGGGATACTCTTGGACTCACTCTTGAACCTCCTGGAGCTTAATTCAGTGAACCAGTGACAAAAGGAGGTGCCTACCTGATGACCCCTGTTAAGAGCTTGTGAATGTGAATGTGTTTGACCTGAAATTTACAGCTGGGCCTTATGTGTAACCTCAGTGATTAAGTGTAGGATTTTTACCATCTTATACTGTATAATTTCATTTATGTCCAAATCAAAATCATTTACATGATAGTGGACTATAGACAATAATAACAAGCCAAGCTTTTTGGTTATTTCAGTTTTAAAAGGTGCATATTTCATTACAGTATTGGGCCGCCATTGATAATAAGGGTTTGTACCATTTCACAATCAATGCAGCTGAACCTTTAGTGTGTGCAGTCTGTGAAAACTAGTTCAATGCAGTTCAGCTTTATTTGGTGTATTATACAGTTGTTTAAGGCTATTGCCACACAGCCCAGTCTGACCATAGAACGGAGAGAGCTGTGTTGGTATGGTAACAGGAATACCAAAAGAGTTGAGGTGGGAGGGATGAGGGAGAGAGAGAAGCATTGAATAAACTGTGTTGAGCTGGGTTCTCTAGGTTCAGCCTTGTAGGTCTCTCATAATTACCAGTGAGCACCTCAGAGTCACTCAGGCACAAAACAGACTTAAAGGGCCCATATCCTAAAATGTTCTTACTTCCCCTTCCACATATACAACCATAATTCATCCTTACATGTCCATTTTCCAACCTCTCACTGAGAAATAGTATCATTCGCTTGGTGTTACTGTGCCTTTAACACCGATACATGTAAATGACATGTGTTCTGATTAGCTACCCTTTATTATGCCTCATTTAAAAAGCAGGCCATGCTGAAACACTCAGTAAAAATGGGCGGAATAGCAGGACATATAGAAATGTGCTGCTTTTTGGGACATCACAAACACAATGAACTGGAAAAACTGCCTGTTTCTTGCAAATTATTTTTCTATATATAGAATGTATGGACTGAGGAGGAAATGCTACATTTAACAATGTTTACTCCCTACAAAAAATTCTTAAATCTAAAAGGAAATTTCATGACATGGGCCCTTTAAAACCCCTCTCTCACTCTCACCAGACGTACCACGTTGACAGTTATTACAAATAAATTGCGCTGTATTGAAAATACAGCTACTCTTCGAGCTACTCTCAAAATGTACTGCAGCGCCAAAAAGCACCCAGTAGAAAAGTCTTGTGAATGTATAAATCAGTCAATAAATACCTGACAAAAAAAAAAAAAAAAAGAAGTGGGTGGATTTGATTTGATGAAAATATCTTGGGTAGACGTCATAATTGAAAGAAGGAACTATTTACATGGTAGTATGGTCTAGGCAAGTACAACACACCAAGTTTTATTTGGTATAGTAAACAGTTGTTTAAGGCTATTGCCTCATAGCCAGACCATGGAACACAGTTCCGTATCTGCATTTTTATCTAGTGTAGACTAATTCATGGCTGATTATATTCAATATAGAGTGGAGCAGAGAGGAAGGAACAGGGGAGACGTCCTGATTTTTTGGGAAATAAATCTAGCTTATATTTATTATAACTCATTATATAAAATTTTCATATTATTATTTAATATCACAACAACAAGAGCAGGATATGAAATCTGAAATATGCAATATTTTATCTATAATTTTTTTTATAGATGCACTAGTACATTTTAACAAATTTCTTTATATATATATATTCAGTTTTTTAAAGAAATTAGTTAAACTGTACTAGTGCATCTACAGAAATGTTAATATTGTGAATAAGTTTGCGTTCATTATTTAATGTAAAAAGCTTCATTACAAATTTCAAGCCTTTTTTGTAATATTGATGTTGTTCAAATAAGATTTTACTTAAAACAGTGTCTGAATTTAATTATGAACACAAATTAACTTTTTCATGCTATACAAAATGTTTTATGTGGCTCTGTCTCCTGTTACTTTTAGCTTCATCAAACGTCTGAGACTGGACACTTTTTGGAGTAAATTTTTGGCTAGCTGAAGCTCAGGGGTGATTTTCAAAGACCTGGCAACCCTGTTTCTTGCAACCCTGTTTCTTTCAAACAGAACCACTGTTTCACCTTCTCCTCCATGCCCATTTCCCGCCTACTCCTATTGGGTTTCACTCCGTGTGTGTATGTGTGTGCGCCGATTCCATTCGGAGGTTCTGAAATGTCTCCTCGGTGCACTATTCCTGTCGTCGCTGCTGCGGTAATCGGAAGCCAAGCAATGCACTGCGATTCCAAGCTGCGAGCAAGCTGTTCTCCTGCTCACTAACAATGGCTATTTGCACACACATAAGTAAACACAGACAGGCAGAAAGAGTCTGTTCTTAATTGCTTTTAAATACCTGTTTTCTTGTGTAATATGTGATTTCATACTTCGCCATACAAGGCTGTTCTCGGAAGCTCTAGTTGTCCGTTGGCTCTTGAGGCGATTGGAAGCCTAACTGGCTTACTCATTGCACAAGTAACTGTGTATGAATGCAGACAAAATATGGCTAATCGCTTTCTTTCTGATGCTTTCTTTCTCTCTTTCACACTTAATAGACTGTGTCAGACTTAACATAATCAGCACAGTTAAAGGCCAGCCCTAGGTAGGCCTAACTCATGGATATACTCTTTTGAACTAAGCGAAACCTCAGCACTTGCACTCTGGCCTGCAGGGTTGAGTGACAACTGCAGCCACCCACACAGCACTGTCAGTCAGAGCCATAAAGCCTTTAGGGTGGCCATTTTGAAACCCCGCCTGAACATCTCTCCTCCTGCCATCATATTTGAATAGCACACAGGCTTGAAGTCAGTGTGAATCAGAAAGCAGGATTACTCCCTCCATACTGTGACGCATGTGAAATATGTCCGAGCTCTCTGAGCTAGCTGAGCATTTTCTGGGACGACTGGTTGAGTCGTAAGAGGTGAAACGTGATATTAGTTAAGATGATCATATCTGCAGGGTGTTGTAATCAAACACTGTGCAAATTTGTGCCTTATTCACTATTTAGTGCACTGTTTTGGGGTTCTGGTGTCCAAAAACATAGCTCAGTGTCCGAAATTACTACCATCACAAATTCTGTTCCCTGTAATAGTGATCTAACTAGTGATTCAGATCAAAAGTTTAGTGATTAGAGGACCATTCGGGCCAAAGCTAAAATCACACCGTAGAGAGCCCCGAGTGGCTCAGCGGGTTAAGACGCTGACACTACGACCAGAGCATTGTGAGTCTGAATCGCAGTCAAGCCAGGGCCTGAGAGAGCAAAATTGGCCGTGCTCTCTCTGGGCAGGTAGATGGCGCTCTCTCTCCCTATCACTTTCACACTACAATGTCTGCTGCCTCAGGCGTCTACTGATTGGTCTATCGGAGCTGGGAATCCTGAGCTTTCCTCCGAGCGCGTTGGCTCCTCAGTGACGGTGTATCAGCGGTAGTTCAAAAAGAGGCGGTGGCTGTATTACACACAGCGGAGGAGGCTTGTGCTCGTCTTCACCCTCCTAGAGTCAGGAACATTGCAAAGTGATGGGCAAAGCCCGTAGCAGATGGGATGAGCTAATTGGCTACTACTATATTGGGAGGAGAAAAATTTGTTGAAACTCACATACAAGAGAACATTCGTTGCTTAAGAACCTCACTATTCAGTGTTCTGGAACCTTATAATTACAAATGAAGCACCTCTAGCCAGTCTCCGACAGATTATAAACATTACCAATCTAAAAGTCCACTTTGTATATTGCTGTTCTTGCACAAGCCAAAGAGAATAAAAACTTGAGAACAATGCTGCCCATCACTTAGAGCAGTGCTTCCTGTAAACACCCTGTACTGGATATAGGCTTACTCATTTATCAAAACCTAAAGGACACGTTGTTGTCGTTGGTCAAATTCACATTCATCACGATTGACTAGGAAAGTGTGATTGCAATTACTGTCAATGGCAACACCATCAGCTCATAAGCGTCAGTGCGGGAACCTGTTGACCTCAACGCAACTGCAATCCATCATGCTGTAGTTAGAGAATCAATTAGCTGTCATCACTACGAGACACATAGAAATGTGAACACAATACTGCCAACGATAACAATGGCTGGCTGTAAATAGAATACTGTAACATTTCGATGCCTTGTTGCCATAAAAGTTTAAAAAAGCTACTATCTAAACTATAATTCTCTTGTCAAAGGGAACAGAATAAAATAAACTGGTTATCAACCACATAAAATGTGGCCACCATTCTTTTACACAGTGCCAGTCAAAAGTTTGGACATTCAGAGGTTTTTCATTATTTAAAAATGTTCTGCATTGTAGATTAATACTAAAGTCATCCAAACTATGAATAAACATCTGTAATTATTTAGTAAACAAACAAGTAAACAAACCAGAATATGTTTATATTTTACATTCTTCACAGTAGGCACCTCTTGCTTAGATGCAGCTTTCTTGACATTTTCTCAGTTAGCTTTATGAGGTAGTCACCTGGAATGGCTTTCAGTTAACAGCTGTGTCTTGTGAAGAGTTCATGACTTGCATTTCTTGCCTCTTAATGTGTTTGAGACATCAGTTGTGTGTCTTTTCCTTTAGCGTTGTCTTAAAGAAAAAACTTCCTTAAGAGGTTTTATACAATCAGATAATCCCTCATTTCTGACTTCTACCAACCATAATTGTGGAAACTTCACGAGGGTTAAATATGAGAGTTTTTACATTAATTTGTTGCTCTAAATAGTTCTGGCACCACATTAGATTCTTCAGATTCCATGTTGTCTGGCCATGGTACATCTCACTTAGGGAGGGAAAAAGAGAAAGGAGAAAAAAAGAAAGAAAAAAAAGAAAGATAGGACAGGGTTTCAGTGTCCCTCTATACTACTTTTTCTCTGTTTCCCTTAAAGAACTTCACGTTTCCACAATGAAACCTCTGTTCAAGCAGCAGGATCAGCTACACTCTCGTCAATGAAGAGGCTCTCAGAGAAAATCGACAAAAAATAGAGACACTCCTTTAATTAGTCCAGGCTGTTCTGCAGAGGTGAGGAGAGCAGCTTAAAACTAACTTCAAATAAGACTTCTGTTACTTGAATGAATAAGTAAACTGCAGGGGAACTTCTTTGTACATCTAGCATCTATATGTTTAGGAAGTTAAGCAATATTTCAGAGGATTTTGGTCTAAAATAAAAAGATACATTTGGAAAATGGAATTAGTTCAGCGTTAAAATGGAATACTTTCCTCACAAACTGCTTGAATAAGTAAAAATGTCGTTTGAAACAGCAAAACTAGTTACAGCCCACCTTTGCTATTTGGTAATGCTCTTGATTTAGAGGATATTTAGGCTTTTTAAATGAACAAATACAAAATTTTCTTGTATTTTACTTAATAAATATTATAATAATTACAAATAATTTATTTAAAAAAAGAAAAAATATATTATTATTATTAATAATAATAATAATAATAATAATAATAATAATAATAATATATCTTTAATGTAATATATAAAAAATTAAAATAAATAAATAAATAATCCACTTATGGCATCAGTGTTGTTTTATGTACCAAAAGCTACAGTTGAGGCCAAAAGTTTACAGACACTCTTTTCTTCCACACACATTTCATTTGTCATTTAAGTTAAGGTGTGTACTTTACAGAAACTTAACTTATGGATTCCATCATTTTCCTAGGTCTTGGCTGAGACTGTTGCATCAAGAGCCAAAAGGGCATTGACTGTAAATGTAGGCCCTTAAGTACAACCAAAGGTGCAATAATGAACTCCAAATTTGGCAGCTGGTCAGTCAGAAGCTTTTAAAAATGGTTACATTATTTTTTGAAATCCTTGAGAGTGTTTAAAGAGACGCGATGTGTGTGAACTTTTAACTCACTGTTATCTTCAATTAAATATCTTTAGTCAAAAAATTATAATCGGTTGTTTTTAAATATGAACAGAATAGATGCCTTAATTGGCATCTAGTTGAACATCTTTAGCCTAGGTTTATGTAAACATCTGACCTCAAATGCATGTAAATGTACTTTGTTCTAACTGGTTGATCTGTATTGTGTTCTGTATTAAAATAAACATTCCAGACAGAGGTGGGGCTACATTTTTAGAGGTCATATAAATAGATACACTACCGGTCAAAGATTTTAGAACACCACAATTTTTCAAGTTTTTTAATGAAAATTATTGAGTTTAATGTCTCATTGCACTCTGAAATGAAAGGAGGACAGAAAGTAGCACCTTTGTCAGATATAACAGCCAAACACACTTGTTACTTTCTTTCTACAATAGACATCAAACATCCGTCAGACAGTTCTTCACAAATCTGCTGCAGAACATCACATAAATGTTGGCACTTGTAGGTTTGCTTTGCTTTTCATTTCATCCCAAATCAGCTGGATGGGGTTTAAGTCTGGAGACTGTGCTCCGCTCCATGTTTTCAAGCTGACCATCTTGTTGTTTTTTCCTGAGGTAGTTCTGGCAGAGCTTGGACTGATGTTTTGGGTCATTATCTTGCTGGATGAACCCCTGGCCAACTAGGCAGAAATGAAAATTAGGTTTACTATGAAATGAACTCTTTAAAAACACATCCACTGGAAGCCCAGGCTGCTGTTACATTTGTGGGTCTGTTTATTTACCGCATAAGCCGTCACCATTAGCTACAACATATAACCTATGTGAGCATATTAACATTGTAGAATAAGGAAGTTACTGTGTAAGCATAACTAAACGCTTCAGTATTTGTTGACCACTCCCAACCATATTTGCTTAAAAGTTGCCTCACACTTCTCTGTAGTGGTGCTTGACGAAACCCTCTTTACATTCTTATGCCTCTCATACACCTCACGACTTTGAAAAGATTCTGAAAAGACTTTTAACAGACTAAAGTCTGACACCATCTCACATCTACAGACTTCTTAATCACAGTCTAGTCACAGGTTTAAGATTTTGGAAAGACTGTGGATCTTGCAGGGTCACTAATTTATAGACTGTAACTAGATTTATTTTGAGATTATTTCCCATCTGCTTTCGTTTTACACAGAATTAATGCAATAAAGAGCAGAATTACTGCAAAATGTGTATTTATTAAAGCTTTTGTTTTATCAAAAATAACTCGACGCACAATAAGACGACGTAGTGCAAAATCTAAATATAGTAACATGTATTACAGATACAGAGCTATCAGAGCTCAAAATACTGTCAACATAGGATTCACATCCTGTATGTCTGCATGGTCCTCATTTTCTTCAAGCTGTTGGGGAAAACAATCACTTTTAAGATTAAAAATGATCGTTAAATAGCCCCATTCAGTAGTGTGTAGTTAGCTAGTTAGCTTTAGCATAGCAAACACCTCGGATTTCGAAGGCTTCACCAATTTGTCCACTTTTTCCTTTTCGTCTCCGTTGTGTAGTAAATGGTAAAACACTATTTGCCTTTGCGGCTTTCCGTAGCTCTCCTATTGGTTCCCAACAGTATTTGCTCGGGTCAACCAGGGTTCAACTCTTACGACTTTTGATAATATTAAACATGTTTGATTTTATCAGAACGCCTCGACGCAAAAAAGACTAAAACTTTCAGTCCTGACCACCTTACACTTAACGATCGAGATGACTTGACTCTAGCAACACTCTCGTGATTTTAGCCTGACTGAAAATTTGTCTGTGACTGTAAAATTGCATGAAAGTCGTTAGGTGTAAGGTCGGCTTACAGAGATGAAAATCTAAAATCATCTCACTGTGCTAAACATATTTGAAGCCTCTACTTCAGAAGGTCAAGTCTGAAAGCTGTTTTTAATCAGGCAGTTCATGGGGCAGATGCATGGAGCGCGTCTAGGTTAATGAAGTGTTAGGATACATTGGCCTTGTACGCTGACCTCAGACCAGTGTACAGTTTGTTTAATATGGTTAATGGTTGGCATCGAGTGGAGGAGACTGGTGCTGGATCAGTGCAGATGGGCCATTTCTGCCAAAAGCGGTTAATGTGGTCTATCAGCAGTAGATGGGGGTACTGAGAGAAGTCGGAGCACATCCATCTTGCTTCTGATCAGTCAATCTGTTCCTATTAGCACTGAGCACACAGGTGAGAGGAAGGTAAGAGAGGAAGTGAGGGGAAAGAGTAGAGAATGACACACAGAGAGAGTCAGACCTAAGTGTGGGATTTATCCTATTTTGTAAGGAAACACCATTGGCGTGAGTGCTTGAAGATGGACTGAAGTGAAAAACTGGAATGCAGTGTGTGTGTGTGTAGGGTCCAGGAGGGTGAAGCCTGATATTATCCCCCATATGCAGCTGCTTAAAACTTTTAAATGTCTTAATTACTGTGTTAACTCTCTCTCTCTCTCACTTCCTTTAGTATTAAGCGACCAGAGAACATAACTACATGGCATGGAATAGGCCAGGACAATAGGAAGTTTGAAGGAGAGAGACAGAGAGATGAGCCAAGTTGGCAGAATGAATGGAGAGAGCTGGAGGAGGGTGATGTGGGAGTTTCATAAATTGTGTGCATTTTGCAGTGTGTGGGTGTTTGTTTTGTGTGTGTGCTGTGTACATGTATGCGCTGATGTGTGTGTGTGTGTGTGTGTAATTGCCCTAGGCAGAAGAGAAGAAGAGGCAAACTCCTGCCAGTTCAGCAGTGGTGAGAGTGAATTATTTAGTTTTACTGGTTCTGGACACACTCCCTTACTGGTCACCACTGTGTGTGATTTAGTAAAGTGTACTGAATTAAACTGGTTAACATGTACAGCCCACACACATGCACATATACTGCATACCTAAAGCTACATCCCTATATTAAGGCCATATAGTATCTTTACACTGAATATATAGTATCTATATACTGATCATATAGTATCTACATTACATTACATTACATTGCATTTAGCGGACGCTTTTATCCAAAGCGACTTACAATAGATAAAGTACAGATGTACTAGAGTTGTACTAGTATTTACTAGTACTAGTATACTAGAATTAACATTTGTTAACATATCTACATACTGATCATATAGTATCTATATACTGATCATATAGTATCTATATACTGACCGTATAGTATCTATACACAGATCATATAGTATCTATATACTGACCGTACAGTATCTACATACTGATCATACAGTATCTATACACAGATCATATAGTATCTATATATTGATCATATAGTATCTATATACTGATCATTTAGTATCCACATACTGATCATATAGTATCCACATACTGATCATATAGTATCTATATACTGATCATACAGTATCTATATACTGATCATACAGTATCTATATACAGATCATATAGTATCTATATACTGATCATATAGTATCTATATACTGATCATATAGTATCTATATACTGATCATATAGTATCTACATACTGATTGTATAGTATCTATACACAGATCATATAGTATCTATATACTGATCATATAGTATCTATATACTGATCATATAGTATCTACATACTGATCATACAGTA
>BRDA01039796.1:0-38834 GCA_036984385.1 Crenuchus spilurus
ATATATATATATATATATATATATATATATATATATATATATATATATATATATATATATATATATATATACCGTATTTTCCGGACTATAAGTCGTGGTTTTTTTCGTAGTTTGGCCGGGGGTGCGACTTATACTCTGGAGCGACTTATGTGTG
The DNA here is from genome assembly GCA_036984385.1 of Crenuchus spilurus. Taxonomy (NCBI): domain Eukaryota; kingdom Metazoa; phylum Chordata; class Actinopteri; order Characiformes; family Crenuchidae; genus Crenuchus; species Crenuchus spilurus. The sequence continues at coordinate 155 of BRDA01039796.1, forward strand.
AAATTATTACTGTAATACATTATTACCGGTATATCATTTTACATGTTATTTTCACACTAAACCGCAAGAGGGCGCTCTAGGCCCATGTTGCAACTGAGGATGAGTCTCATGTAAGCGACGTAGAAGAAGAAGCGCCACATCTTCTACCTCCAGAGTTAGCGGAGTTGTTTAAAAGTCACACCGAGGATGAAGATTTCATTGGATTTTAGTTATTTGGAGTTACACGGATGGTTTAGTAAAATTTTTAGCATATTATATATGCTCTGGTTTTCTGAATAAATCTTAATATGTTATGTTAACATACCAGGCACGTTCTCAATTGTGTCAGTAATGTAAGCATGCTGTTCAATTATTCAGCCTGTTGGTGCCTCTATTCTATTTTTATTTTAAATTACTTTTCAAAATGACATGTCTGTGCTTGGTGTTAGACTTTATGAAATAAATTTCCTAGAAAAATGCGACTTATACTCCAGTGTGACTTATATATGTTTTTTTCTTCTTTATTATGCATTTTATGGCTGGTGCGACTTGTACTTCGGAGCGACTTATAGTACAGAAAATATGGTGTGTATATATATATATATATATATATATATATATGGTGAGAGGAGCTTAAATAAGCAGAGATATGTTCGTGAAAGCAAGACAGACCAGCTGTGCATATTTTCCCACCAAAAGACATGTGCTCTTATTCATATGATAATGACATGGCAATTCCAGTCTGTGGAATGTTGACAAAAAAGCTGAGGTGATCCTAAACAATAGACCTGTCCTGATTGTTCCCACCTCATAAATATTCAATGTAAGCTTATGGACTGCTGGTTGAAAACAGAGTGTCACCTGACATTTCTTAATGTTTACAAATTAAATCACATACAATTTCTAAAGACTAATCAATGTGAAGTAGACACCTCTGTTTATTCAGTTCTGAGCTCAAAAGTCTTGGCTAGAAATGTTAAGAGTGTGTTTTTTTACAATATATCAGCACATCTAATCATTTTAGAAAGTCTAATCAAATCAAAATTTAATCAAAATATAGATTATGACACTCTTACTGTTTTGAAACTGTTGCTGCTGAGTTTGTGCTGAACATAAGCCTGTGTAACAGCTAGTAAATAATCATTTTAAATGTGTGTAATTTGTGAAAGGTCAAGGCAAGTCAGATATACCCTCAGACTCCAAAGGGTTAATTAAGGTCTCCCTGACTAGTCAGTGTGATTTAGGACACTCTGAATAGTTAGGGGAAGAATCCTTAAGAACATGTAATGCTTGGTGCCCTGAGTGTATGGAGCTGTGTAGCCATACACCAATCAGATTATAATGTTTTGTGTTATTAATATTGTGCATGTGAACTTTCTGCATGGTATAACATCCTAGTGCAATGTCTTGTAGCATCACAGCTGTTTTATAGGCCTAATGATATACAATACGCTCTGCATACTGTAGATATATCTAAACTACAGTGTCCCTGGTGCTGCAAGTAAGTTACAAAATTGTTTCTTTGTCTTGTCTTGATGTTCTCCTGAGTAATACCATCAACTACAGATTTCCCCATCGTGTTAGGTCTCACTGGATAAGCTTGCCATCATCTCACTGCCCTCTGAGACATGCTTCATTGATACTGTGATGTATGCTTCTCATGGGAGATCCTTCATCAGCCACAAGAACCTTAGCTTTACCATGAAAGTGAAAATTGACTTTATGGAAGTTCAGGAAGACAGCAGCTTTTTGAAGGGTTCAAATACCTTAAGCATTGGTTATACTTGTGCAATGGTTTAACTTTTTAAACAAATGAGCACCCATGAATGAGCCATTTAACTTAGCAATGAGCTCATTTTTACAAACAAGTTGTTGCTTACTTCAAGTCTGTATTAATGTGCAGAAATTAGCTAAAATTAATAAACATTGGGTGGTTTCTGACCTTACTTTGGCACTCTAACTGCATGCTGAATATCTCTGGGCATTTACCTGAGATAAAGGTCATTCGTCCCATCAAAGTGTGTGATCAGCCTTAAAGCAGAAGCTCTGAGTCTCTCTCCCCCAGATGAGTGAGACAGGACATCTCTCATCAGAGTGAGGTGGCAGGCGCTGAAGGTGCTGACCTTTGGTGAGAGTTAAATGGCTCAATTCAGCCTCCAATTAGAGGAGCAGAGAAAAGGGGACAGAGCTCAGCTATCTCACTGGGAGTCACTCACCATCTGATCCCACTTACCAAAGTGTTCCTGCCTAGAGCTGAGTGATATGACACTGTGATACCAGTTTCATCATGAATTATGTGATGATAAACTTTCCAGAGCATATCATGAAATACTTAACTGTAAGAAGCTTCTCAGAAAGTCACCAGTAACCCACTGCACAGGTTTCCACACTCTGTTGAGCCTAAAAATGCCAGTTAGGATTAGCCTCAGCCTGACACATCTTTCTCACATTTTTTGTACAGCGGACATGGACATCAGTGTTCTCGAAGACTGAATGTGCAGTATAAGCATAATAATGCAAGATCACAAATGTGTGTTAATATGTTCTAGGACTTAGGACATATGATTGATAACAAAAACATGACTTTAACTGTGAATAAACAGAACACAGATCTATCCGAGCAGATTATCTGTAGGTTTTATAGCATCATCAGCTAAATAAACTATAATCTTAATGCACAAACAGATAAAAAGATACTTCTTCACTGTTACATAGTTATGCAATTTCATTGGATATTAAATATTGCTTGGGATTGCAGATGTGGTCATCCGGGGGGAAAAGTGGTGGTCCAGGGTGAGCCTGGACCCTGTCAGGCTTGCCACCAAGAAAATATACATCTCTAGAGATGTTTATGAGATGCAGTCCATTGCTTCTGGAATACATATTTAATTGAGTCTTTCTCTGATTTGTTACCTGAAATATTACTAAAATGGCAAATAAACAGAAAATAGATTGATTTGGGAAGATGCTCGGAAGACTTTTATAGCATCATCAGTTAGTAAATACATACTATTAGTGCACAAAATGAAAAGATGCTTCTTCATAGTTGCAGTCTTACATATATACTGAATATACATCTAAGGCTTGTCACTTTTAATCCAGCAGACATCTGTCTCAGAGATGTCATTGAGATGTAGTCCATTGCATCTGGAATACATATTTAATAGTAAAAGTAATGTTTTGGGTAACATCTCAGATACATTTTGCAGATGAGCAAACACTATTAAATACATACTGCATATGCAATACATTTACAATATGTATTTAAATGTCTCTGAGATATTTCCAGTGGACTGTGAGAAGACTCTCAGCAACTGAAATCCAGATTTAGCTTTTTATGTAAAAATCATTTCTGTATCTTTGGATGTTATTATGCATTCAGTATCTATAACTGTCAATGATTACTAGACCAAAACATGATCAACTGAATTGGTACAATGCATACTTTCCCAGGTGACTTATAGACATATCAACATTAGTGTAGCTAGCATCAGCTTAGCAAATATTTGCATTAGCAGTCAGTAGGCTAAAACATTCTCAAAACCGTTTTCATTTCGACTTTATGTCCCTTCAATTAGTACTGCTTGAATTGATTCTATTAAAAAAAATACTAATGTATATTGAGTTGCTAAGTGTTAGCTAACTATCTCCTAGTTAGCAACATTTAGCATTTATGGTTTGACATGAAGTGGAATAAAATTGTGCACATTGTTGACTATGTAGAGAACTGAACTTTTTGATTGTTTTTGACTTTGAAATGCACAGGATGAGGAGAATTAAGCCAACACAAACAGAAGCAGTCTGTTACATAGGTATGTCATTACATCTCCATCCCTCCTGAATAGTTAGCATGGTTAGCTAACTGTATTATGGAAACCAATATGAGAAAAGTTTGTATGCCTGCTGAAGTGAATAGTGTCCATGTGGAAATGCCACAAAGTCTCTGTGTTCCGGTATGGTACGGGATGGTACGGGATGTGCTTTGTTCCATAATTTTATTATAGGGGGTGAAATACCTAAGGATGAACTGAGACAGCACAATATGTATGAATGAAAAGGAAAGTATGCTGCTCTCCCTTAGCCTGTCTGTCATGTCCCAGCAGAGTGTGTGTGAATTATGGGTCGTTCACGAACAAAACAGCTCTTAGAGTTGGCTCTTTGACGTGAATGATTAGAGCCAGATCATATCTGTGAGCTGAATTCATTTTTTTCATTTTTTTTTTGTTGAAGTTGCACCAGATTAATCAATTATATAGACAAATAAATTAATACATTTTGTCATGATAAAGGACATACATAAATGTATATGAGGAATTTCTTTCTACATTTCCATGCATACAAAAATTATTTGAGCTGTTTTTGCACTTCTACATTTATTTAATTTACGTCACTGTTGAATTGACATTATTTTATTACTAGCTTAAGCTAAGCAGCTAAGCGCTGTTTTGTTAGCTATAAGAGACTCTAAGCATTGTCTGCATTGCTAAGATACACCTGAAAATGGTGCAAGATTTTAAAAGTGGCATCTTCTGAGGGCAATTTCAGTCCACTGGACAATATTTCTATGACAGTGTAAGACCTTTTATTTTACAGGTACTACATTCAAGCCACATCCAACCCCCCAAAATATTCCATATATATATATATATATATATGGTCCTCTTTTTCCAGTCTTCACCATTTTTTATCTTCATTCTAGTTTATGTTAACCTGACACAATCTTCCACTCAGGTGATGGTAATGAGGAAGGCTCAGAGATAGAAGGGCAAATTGCTTTGGCCTGGCAAATGTGATGCAATCACCTGAAGCTCTAGAGGGTGGAGAAGAAGCATAATAGATTGTCATATACAGGATTATGTGCTGTACATACCTTTCAAAGGTCATTAATATTACAGCTATTAATCTGATTTAAAAAATATATTCATGTGCAAATGTTTGTTACCTTTTTAATAAACATTAAATCATTTTTTAAACAAACATAAAAGAAAGAGTACAAACAAAATCATCAGAAGTAGAAAGGATTACAGCCCTGCTTTTTTAGTTTAGTACAGGGGGCCTAATCCTGTTACTGGAGATCAACCACCCTGGAAAGTTCAGATGCCCCTGAAAGTTTTCATTATCTGGATCAGGTGTAGTAGACTATGACTGGAGGTGATTTCAAGGAACAGCATTGGACACTTCTGCACCCCTGTGTGGGGTGGGGGGTTAATAGCCCCAAAATGTAATTATTTGCTACACTGCAGATTTCTGCATTGTTTGTATGAGCCATAAATCTAATATATGAGCAACTACATGGACTTCAGAGAGCTTGCATACTTTCACAGTTCTGTTGTGCAAATAGGGAGTGGATAGTTCTGGGTTTTGTCCTACAAACTACAATGTAAATGTAACCCACATGGTCCGGCATTGTCCTGAAGGTCCAACTGTGTATCTTAACAGGTCCAGTATGTTCACTTTTCAGGGAGAAAGGAGCCAGTCTGGAGTCAGGACAGAGTGAGTGGAGTCAATACAACTTCAAATACATTCATTACAACACAATCTGATACTATTATGTTCTCTACCAAAAGGTCCTGAAGACTGACCCTTCATGGTTCCAACCCAGTGACCATCCAGTACTTTATTTTCTGAGCATCTACAGCATTGCCCAGTGGAAAAACTGTATTCAGTGCTAATACTAATCATCAGATACAGATCAAACAAAGATACTGATGGCAAGAAATGGTATGCTTCTTTAGCTTCATGAGTCCCTGTTTCATCCCCTCTTTCTTCTTACCTGTGATGAGAATCACAACTTTAACCGACATCAGTGGGCAGGATTGCTTTATAATCAGTCAATTTACTGAATTTTCCGGGGTGTATAAGAATCAATACATTCCAGAGGCAATTTCACATGGTTTTGAAAATGAGCTTTAGGGTTTTTACTAAAAGGAAAGCAGGATGCTCCAGGAAATTATTTCAGTTGTAAAGCATGAGTAACACTGTAATAGAGTCTAGTTTTTGAGCGTAATTGTAATTTATTATGTAATTTCCCAGAACTTGTAGTACATACTGTATAGGACACCACATCGGCTAACTTGTGAAACCTTATTTCATACCTCAATGTGGTTTGAGTGGTTTTTATTTTTAGACACAGCTGAGTTAGTTTTGGTGACTAGCAGGGACATCTCTATATTAGGGTCAGGTGGGGCCCAGCCCCACCAGATGTCGCTGTGGAGCAGTGTGAGATATTCAATAATTTTGTTTAAATTTATTTTATTTAAATATTATTTGCTAACATTATTGTGTATTTAGGTTATAAAAATGGCAGTAGTTCCCAAATCATTTAAAATATTCTTGTACATGTTGCATAAGGTCAGTACTTTCAGCAGTCTTCATTTAGTTAGTGTGTATGGGGCCAGCCCATCAGTCTCCATTTAAGCAAGTGAGCAGTAGAAAACACTGTGCATATGTGCAACACGCTTCCAATAATGAGCTGCAAGGCACACTAATGTTGGGCCCATGCAGGGAGCATCCAATAAAAAATCAAAGATTTGCATACGTGAGCTTATGTGAATATGGTTTACAGTACCAGTGTTGCTAAGCAGCTTGTCACTCAAAAACATCACAGTAACTGTTAGCCACGGCTAGCAAGGCAATATAATTAATTACATTGACAATTTAATCAAAATTAACGGATAGATAATGCACAGACTGTCATCTTACCTCAGTAAAAGGTTTATTTCCTTTATTTATGACTGGAATGGATTGTATTTAAGTTCCTTTGGTCACAATGACCAAAGTAAAGTCAATGGAATATGACTGCTAAGTAAGTCTCTCGACAGAGGATGCATCTCACAGCAGGGGTGCTGAATTTGGCACAACATCGGATTATGCTTTTTGGAATTTCATTGATGAGGTGCATTTGTGGTTTAATTAATTCAGCGAATAGGTTTGTGTGTAGTTTCACTGACGAGTGGGCTGCTGCCCACAGAATTTATTGTGCCCTACCTGGCTTTCTATTCTAAAGATATCACTGGTCACTGGTATGTTCTAGTGCTGGTTAGAAATGCTAAAAATAATACTTTATGCTTACATAGTGCCCTTACTATACTCAAGGATGATTTACAATTAGATTAAAAATGAATCAATTTAAATATTATATTTAAATTACATTTAAATATGCTTTCTGGGATTTTTTTAACTTTCTGGAACTGGCTGCTAACAAGTGTAGATTTCTCAGTGAGTACTAAAACTCTTTTTTAATCTTTTGAATTTTTGAATCTACTGAAGAGGGTGAAGAGTTTTAGAAGGTAAGTCATGAAACAGAGAATTAAAGTAATCTAACCTAGATGTAACTAATGAAAGCATGCACCAGGACCTCAGCATATCTAAATGAAAGCAAAGCTATACAGCAAAGACAGAGAAATGCAGACCTAGTCAGAGACTTTACATGTGAGACAAAGGTGAGACCAGGGTCAAATAGGATACCAAAGTTTCACAAAATAGACAATGAACTGAGTCTGTGGTATCATCAATATCTAGTGTAGTTCTCAATAAAATTCAGTGTTTTCAGCTTTCAACTGGTAAAGTTAGCATTAATCCAATTAGTTAACTCTTGAATACAGGACGACTGTGCAGATGGTGGGAATGATTCAGTAGGTTTGAGGCTAAGATAAATCTGAGTGTCATCAGCATAACAATGAAGTTGAGGCCTTGGGAACAAATAATATTTTCAAGAGGCTCTAAATAGAAGATGAATAACAGAGGACCAAGAAGAAAACCCTAGGGGAACTCCCTGAGTAACTGGAGTATTAATTAATTTGTTCTTCTGGATAGTAACAAACTGACATCTATCTTTTAAGTAGAATATGAAGCAAGATAGCACAACATCAGAGGCCAACAGAGGAAAATCTTAAGAAGAGTGTTATGAATGACTGTATCAAAGGCAGTAAGGTCAAGCAGGATTAAGACATATGCATAACTGGAGTAGATCACTGAGAACATTGGTGAGAGCAGTCTAAGTTACTATGTTAGCCTTTCATTTCTAGTTCTAAATATTAAAAAATGTATTTTTACAGCAACAGATGGATTATTTTAGGTGACTACAAAAAATGCTAAATCTGGAATCAAAACAAGTGTTGACTGACATATCTGAAGTAAGTGGAAGAACATACAATTATTGAGTGCACAAATTCTTTAACATTATTGTTCGTAAAAGGCTGGAATTCACTTTCTTCTACTTTCCAAATATCTATTGTGTATGGCAAGGTTGTACAGCCAAAACTGAGCATAGCCAAGAGTTGTTTGGATTACAGATTTTGCTTCTTTAGCTCAGAAGTTTACAAGCTACAAGCTACAGTCAGAGCTACAATTTCTAACAAGCACTAGAACAAAGTAGCCATCTAATATAACCAGGGTGCTAAATTAACACCCGCCAATCCGCCAAATGCGGGTAAAAAATCATTTTGGCGGGTGTTATTAAAAACTTACTAGCCAATTTTGCCAGTGATGCAAGAGGCATTACATGCATGATACATACGTCTCCGTTCTCGGTCATTTATCCCCTGACAGTATTTCCCATGATATGCCTTAACGCTATATCATGACATTAAACGCCCTTTGGCTGCACACAGTTTGTAGTGAAAATAGCGTGAGAAACCATGGAAATGAATGCTAACACCACTGAACAGACTTCAGAGAGCAAGACAGAGAGCAACTCAAGGTAGAAGCAAAGTAACGGGCCCAGGGTTGCCAGATTTGCAGTTTTCACGTAAAACTGGGCTTGTTTGAAAATCACGTTGCGGGTGAAAATGCGGTTTTTACCACGGCCGCCAAAAAACAACAACAACAAGAAAAGTGGGACAGACAGACAGACAGAGAGAGAGAAAGAGACAGACAGAGAGAGAGAGAGAGAGAGAGAGAGAGAGAGAGACACACAGAGAGAGAGACAGACAGACAGACAGACAGAGAGAGAGACAGAGAGAGAGACAGACAGACAGAGACAGACAGACAGACAGACAGACAGAGAGAGACAGACAGACAGAGATAGACAGAGAGAGAGAGAGAGAGAGAGAGAGAGAGAGAGAGAGAGAGAGAGAGAGAGAGAGAGAGAGAAACAGATAGACAGACAGAGATAGACAGACAGAGGGAGAGAGATACACACAGACAGAGAGAGAGAGACAAACAGACAGAGACAGAGAGACAGACAGAGAGAGAGACAGACAGACAGACAGACAGACAGAAAGACACAAACACACAGAAGGTGAAGAGAAAACAGTTGCTAGCTAATATGCCAGGTAAACGGGGTAAATATGGGTATTGCAAAGGACTGGGAAAAAGAAAAAGGTTTGATGTAATGATTCCTAATGATGAGAAAAAGGCATATTGCAAAAACTGCAAATGTGAAATGAAAAAGTCAGGTTTTTTTTTGCTAATTATGTTACTATTAAATGTTGACTGGGATATAAAACTGTTATAAAAGAACTAATAAACACTAATGTTACCATATTATTAATGACTGATAATAAATCCCTTATAAACAAAATACTCTCATAGTTGTTTTACTATTTGCTTCAAACGTGTGACAGACATATTTTGGGCTAGTTTAAGTTTCTGAAGGGCGGGTTTTAGACTGACTTTGTCCTGGATATTGTTGCTGGACCTGGCAACCCTGATGGGGAGACAGACAGACAGACAGACAGACAGATTGATAGATAGATTGATTGATCGATCCCAAACCTGTTTGCACTTTCTGTGTATATTTTATGGTATATGTTGTGTTTTTCATGCTAACAATGTTAATCAAATTATCAAATGCATTCAGTGGCACTCATTTCTCTTATTTTTACCGCATAAAATTTGGCTAGTGGAAATTCTGATTGGCCAGTAACTTTAGAGAGTTACCAGCCACATTGGCTGGTGATCAAAAAAGTTAATAGAACCCTGAATATAACCCAGCTGTTGCTGTAAATACATTACCAAAAACCAATCAAACTTCATCCAGATCTTTATTAAGGTCTCAAATTAGCTGTGACACCCCTGCCTGTGCCTCACCTATCTCCCTGTCTTTTGTGCCTGTTTTCATCCTCCTCGTGTTCATCCTACAATGTACACAACCTACATCATGTCTCCACACCCTGTGATGTCATGTCATTGTTCAGGTCTGCTCCCTTGTTTATGTCCAATCACTGCCCCTATAAAGTCTCCTCTTTGTGCCATGTGGGTTGTCAGTCATTAAATGTATGTGCTAAGCGTCAGTCAGTGTATGTTTGTGCTCTGTACTGTTTTCTGTTAATAAATATTTACGTCTAGATTTTACCTCCACATCCTGCCTCTCTCCTGCTTCAGCCGTCACAAGACATTACAATACCTTTCTTCTGTACTATTTAAATAATAGTAGACACATTATTTATTCTTCTTTTTTTTGCTTCTTTATTTTTCTCTTTCTTTCTTTCTTTCTTTCTTTCTTTCTTTCTTTCTTTCTTTCTTTCTTTCTTTCTTTCTTTTTTTTCTTCTTTGTTTTCTTTCTTTGTTTTTTTTTTTGTTTCCTTGCATCATTATCTTTATTTCTTTCTTATTTTCTTTCTTTGTCATCAATTTTTTTTTCTATTTCTTCTCTCTCTTTCTTTCATCTAGTATCTTATAGCTACTGATTCATATGGCAAACTAACACCAGGTTACAGCCAGGTAGAATGTAAGATACTGGGAATTTAGAGAGTAAAATAGAAGAACACTGTAAAACTATTATAAAGTGTTACCAGACTCTGATAAATTAGACACTTGTATTGGATTAGGTCATCAGGAGGACATCTGTCCTCAGTGTTGGAACTTCTGGATGAGTGAGTTTTTAGGTTGTGAGATTTTATAAACAAGGATGTCTGCATCACCTGATAGTATGATCACCTTTCATTTCTACCTGTAGCAGTGATTATAATCATATCTTTCATATTACTCTTTAATAAGTCTATAAAATCAAGTCAGTATCTCACCTTTCTCATTAATTTTAGTTTCTTTTTCTCCACATAATGCTCTGCCAAGTAGATTATAAAGTGGAAGCTCTACCATCCAGGCCAAGTAGATTATTAAGTGACTCTTCAAAAGCTTTCATATTTTTTCTGCTTTTTGGTTCGTAAAAGGTTTTGTTGATTCAGAGTTTAAACACAAAATATGACTAGTCGCAGCAGCAAAAAACTTTTCTTTCCAACAGGAGATGACATCTACATGGAAAAATCCATCTGGACAGGACTAAAATGATCAGATGAGCTCTGAGTGAACTAAAAACATCAGGTAAGTCAGCTAAGAGGATGAGAAAACAGACATGCACGCACGTTGTAATCCCATGCACTGGAATTTTGGTATATATATATATTTTTTGGTATTTTTTTAATTTTGTGCTGTGAGCCCTGTATGACTGTCAGAGGTGTCAAGTAACAAAGTACAAATACTTCGCTACTATACTTAAGAAATTTTGGTTATTTATACTTTACTGAGTAATTATTTTCAGACGACTTTTTACTTCTACTTACTTACATTTTCATGTAATTATCGGTACTTTCTACTCCTTACATTTTAAAAACAGCCTCGTTATTTCTACATATTGTCGGAGTTTGAGTGAGAACGCTGAGGAAGAGTTTTTTTTTCCGCTACTGAATCACTGAACCAAGAGCTGAAGAGGAATGGTGGAGAGAAGATGTGTGGTGAGCGACAGCAAGGTTGCCAGGTCCCCAAAAATATCCATCCCGATGTCTGACATAAAGCACTCTATACAATGTATAATTAATATAACAATATGGTTGCTTTTCTTTGCATTTAAAACATCCCCTTTTCTCTACTATAGCTCTATTTTTTATCTCCTTGATGTGTACACAAGGAGTTAAATTGCAGTGAACAACTGAGTGTGAAGAGCATTGTGGTAGACTTACTAGCATTAGATGACTTATTGGAATGGAATCTGAACATAAATTTAGAGTAGAGAAAAGGGGATATGTTCTTACATTATATTTACTACTAATAATAAAAATAATAATGCTAACAATAATATCTGTGATTGCATGCTCTAGAATTTAGGCTGGTGTCAGGTTGTATAGAGAGGGCGCTTTATGTCAGACATTGGGATGGAGATTGTTGTGGACCTGGCAACCCTACTGCTGCTTAATGCAGATCTACTCCCCACCGTCTATGTAAGTCCACCCTTTAGTATGTAATCCTGCAAAGTGTGAAAAACACAAATGATTTATTTTTAACAAACAATAAAAAAAATTATATAAAAACGATAAAGGGCAAAAGTTTTCATTCTTCACCAAAAACAACTCAGATTCAAAGCAATTTGTAAAACTTTATCTGAAAATGACATGCTTATGCGCATGCACAGTACAAATCAGGCAGGGTGAACAGATCAGGTAGTGACAGCCCCTACATTATTTAATTTGGGTTTGTCATCATTCAAAAAACATCCTATACAGATAAAGTGAGCCATCCAGAAAGAGTGAATGTGATTGTAGTTGGATGATAAGTATGAACATATACCATTCTGATACCCTATTGGTAAGCGATCCATCACACATGCACGTCATGTGTGTCGTCACTCTCCAGTAAGCTCAGTACTACAGGTAGCCAGTACATCCCAAAAAATGTCAACATTACCATTTTAATATAACATTATATTCATTACGGCTTTTAGAAAAAAAATATTTGGGGGGGGGTAGTGCACTATATGCCCTAAGTTTTGGCATTTGTTTTCCTTACATTACTTTTACTTTTATACTTTAAGTAGTTTTGAAACCAGAACTTTTGTACTTTTACTTCAGTAAAAAGCTTAAGTTGATACTTCAACTTCTATAAAAGTCTTTTTAAACCCCATTATCTATACTTCTACCTGAGTAATGAATGTGAATACTTTTGACACCTTTAATGACTGTAGACTTCTGCAAATTCAGCTACTTCCTTCACACTCTGGCCTTTGGCGCCCAAATGCAATCAGTCCTTTTTGCCAGTCATTAACAATTCCTTTATGATATATTTCCTATTAAACAAGACGTTCACGGCACTGTACCACCTCTTCTCAGTCTATGAATCCCATCACAGGTATTTATAGCCTGTTTTTCCTCAAGCAGCACCGTCTGCAGAAGCCTAAAATTATTACCACCTTAAACAAGCTTATTTCTACAGTATATTATGTATGCATGGAAAGGGAGAGATAGAGGAGTGCCTGATGGCTCAGTATGTGACAAATCAAGATCACTGATGGATTGGAGAAGAGAAGCAGCTGGTGCCACCTCTACGTAATAACCTTGGAAGAGTCAAGGTGTCCCTGACAGGGTGTGAGGAACGTATGGGGGCAGCTAAAGCACCATACAAAAACTGGTAATAAGCTTCACATTCTGGTAGAGAGACAGCTGGGTAACATCTGGAGGGAGATGTTGCAGCAAATGAAGTTTCAATAAACAACCTTCCCAGAAGAACCCTGCACCACTAGCTCTGCTTGTGTTCCATCTTTCAGATCCAACATTGGACAGCAGGTGAAGAATCTACAGATCAAAACATTTCATCAGCGCTTGTGAGGAGAAGTAACCGTAACAACCCCATTCATCAGACACACATTTCCCAAAGCCACTTAAGTCCTTGTTCAAAACAAACCACCTGCCTATATATTTAGCATCCCTTTGACTGCAGATTCAGTTTGACAGAATAATGAAAGAGAAACATGGGGCTCGTCATAAAGAGGAACCAAAGCCGTATTTTAACAATGTTAGTGAGTGCCATATGTTCCCTGTTTCCATCCAATTAGCAATGAAAAAACTTCCATATGTGGCAATTACAGAGCTGTGGCTGGAGCTCAGAGCAGGAGCTCATGCAAATAGTCACAGAGAAGCTCTTACGGAACTAATCTCAAGACCTTTGCTCTGCACTCATCATTAAGTCAGGAAACACCATTGCAGGATTCAGAGGATCAAGTGATTCACAGGACCAAGTGACTCACAGGACCAAGTGACTCACAGGACCAAGTGACTCACAGGACCAAGTGAATCACAAAATCAAGTGATTTTTGAGTGAAGAAATTTCTTTATTTTTCTTCTTTATTTGTTTCTTTCTCTTTCTTTCTTTGCTACACTTTATTTTTGTTCATTCTTTAGTTTCCTTTTTCTTCTCTCTCTTTCATTTTTTTCATTTTTCTTTGCTTTTTTCTCTTTCTTTCTTTCTTTCTTTCTTTCTTTCTTTTCTGTATTTTAAAAGGTTTTAAAAGGTATAGTTTGCTTGTCAGATTATGCTGTATAAGGATGTATCTGAAGTCCAGTTATTGTACTTTATTCATTTCCAAACATTTTCAGCCATTACATTTTGTTTATTGGCTTTTAATTTAATTTGAAGGCAACAGCTGGAAATAAACATTGTCCAATTTCCATAATGTCAATGTACACTTAACTGCACCTTAATGAAGATAAGATTTAAAAAGGTGAAGTCAGGTCAGGTAGAAGAATTGCTTACAGGTGCTTACAGAAGCCCCTCATCCAGGAATTCAGTGCCGCTGTGCTGCAGTGCCTCATTACTGTGTGTGTTCTGAAAGCAGAGTGCTAAAGAGACCAATAAACAGGCAGCACCTGCATTACCTCTAAACACAAATGAGCCTGAGGATCATTTCATGCTATTGACCACGATAAGGGGTCTAGAACAGCCCCTCCACTGCAGCCAGGTGGGGTTTCAATAAAGTTAATGAACTTCTGGGCCTGCCTGGGATGCTCACATACAGGACTTTATTCATACTGGAGATAAATCCCTGAAACAACAGGATCACCTGCTGTAACACCTCAGTGACACTTTCCCACCTCAGTCTTAACACCTGGCTCTGATCAGGACTGTGGCTGATTCCCATCAGCATCTGTCATCTGCCTTGTGCAAGGTCAGGAGGGTTTCTTTAAAACTTAAAACAGATGCTTCTGATTATAACCTAATCCAAAGGATTATTCTATTAAAGTTTTGCAATTTGATTAATTTCTGTTATGGGTTTACTTAAACAGAAGGCACATTTTTACAAGAGGTATTTAGGAAATTATGATCAAACCCAGCTAACAGAGAACGTTATAAGAATGTTCAGCAAGGTTAATAAAAGGTTCCAGGGAAGTTATCCTGTAATGTTACAAAAATGTTCCCAAAATTTTCTGAATGATTATTATGATTATAATATATGAACATTATGATGTAATAATGGTTTGCAACGTTTCTGGAATGTTTTTCACAAAACGTTCACAGTTAGACAAACACTAACATTTTGACAATGTTTGAAGTAAAACCAGCAAGACGATTTAATTGGTTCTCAATATCATGATGTCAGCTCATTTCAGCAGGACAGAGGGAGGAGTCGAGCTGGAGGATGTTGTGTGCTGACAGTGCAAAGACAAGTCAGGTGATGTTTACTTCATATAATCAAACTAAATAATCTATTTATTATTGATTGTTTCTGTTTCAAAATAGCTTTCTCCAAGTTTGGTCAATATTTTAACTTACTGTAGGTGAGGTCCTCATAATGCTGCTCAACGTTACTGGAACATTAAAAAACGTTAAATAAAAACATTCTCAACATTTCTAGAACACTTCACTGATTGACCGTCCTAAGAACCAAATTTGTAACATTTGTAACATTCAGAAAACGTTCTACTAACCAAATGTTCTTAGCTGGGAAGGTCCATGTTCATCTTCTTAAGATTAGAATATTTTTAAGATTGACAAGAAATATGTATGACTTGAACCTAGACCAGTGCTCTCACTCAGCAATCATTTATAAACAGTATATATATATATATATATATAGAGAGAGAGAGAGAGAACTGGTAGCGGTGTATATTTAAAAAAGAAGGGAGGGTGTTCAAAAAATCCTCGTCTCTCTAGATGAGGATGATAAAATGTAGATTATTTAAACTAAAGTAAAACACATAAACATAACACTAGCAAGTGTTACTAAGATGAGTTTCACTCTATATGTGGTGTTGAATTGTTACTTGTCAAGTGTGATCTAATGAAATATTACTACTAATACAAAATACACAGTCATATCAGAATATTCTGACCATTGCAACCATGCACTTGCTTCACTCAACGATGATTCCTGACACTTCCCTTATCGCTTCTCTGCTCATTATAGAGGTTAACTGCTCCACTCTGAGTCTTTGTTCCTTTCTGGCATCAGTGTCCCATGGGGCACCACTGTTATTCCCTTGGGAGGCACTCAATGTACAAGAAGTCAGTTCTCAGTACACCTTCACTATGGCAGTGGTTTCTAAGATGCTAGCACACTTCACCTGGTACCATATTTTCCTTTTAAACATCAGTCAAATCACATCCTTTGCCCATGATGATCATTTTGCACTCTGCTACAGCTGACTAGTGTCATGCCAAGCAGAGTTAATTCCAAACCAGTGGTGGTCATAATATTCTGATATGACTATAATTTCCCATCGTCATGTAAAGTTACATTCTCCTTTGAAAATTACCTTCTCACCTTTTTTTGCTGCTTTAGACTTCTTGGACACCTTGACTAACTTATGCTAACTTGCTTACCATAGGTTTGCTAGGCTGCTGCATAGTGCTCATACACTAATGAATGTAGGGGGGTGGCACAGTGACTTGGTGGATAGCACGCTTGCCTCTCAGTGCCAAGGTTTTTAGTTGGGTTTAGTTTCCATGTTCTCCTCGTGTCTGTGTGAGTTTACTCCGGGGTCTCTGGTTTCCTCCCACAGTCTAAAAACAGAGGTCAGGTGAAATGGGTACTCTAAATTGTCCGTGTGTGTGTGCCCAGCAATGGATTGGTGCCCTGCCCTGGGCTTAGCCATGAACCATATTAGGATTAAGTGGAAGATAATGGATAAATCACTAAACACAAACCCCCAGACCACCTCCACTTAAAATTTTAATTTCATAGCAAATTATCTATTACATCATTTCTTGGTCCATGATGTGATTTTCATGGAAGTGAATTAGGGAGGGCTAAAATAATATGAGTATAATTTTTAAAAGAACAGTAATAATGCACAAAAATGCATGGAATTATTTTAGAATGGAATAAGTTCCATTTAGACATAATACACTGATTTTGATTAAATAACTGGCTCAGTCACTACCAGCCAACATACAGATTTACTATGGCAGCAGTAAAGTTACAGTAAACTAATCTCATACACTAGAATACAATGGCATGTACATTTAGAGGTTGAGGAGAGAAATCACATTTAATCACACCATTCGTAAGAGTCATCATCATTTTAACACTATAAAGTTATTTAAGTTCTGGAGAGTAGAGTAGCTTCAAGCTAAATAAGTTCTAGAATGTTGCGTAGCTTCAAGCTAATTTATGTTCTAGAAGGTAGAGTAGCTTCAAGCTAATTAAGTTCTAGAGACATATGTAGATTCAAGCAAATTTTTTTTAATTATTTCTAGGTTTTTGCCAATTTTATCCCCTTCCCAATGTAGTGGTAGCCAATGATCCCATCCCCTCGATTAGACCTCTCCCCATCACTTTGCAATGTCCCTGACTATAGGAGGGTGCAAGCAAGAACAAGCCTCCTCCGCTGTGTGTGATGCAGCCACCGCTTCTTTTTCAAACCACCGCTGATACACCGTCACTGGAGAGCCTAACGTGCTCGGACGAAGGCACACAGGGTCCCCAGCTCTGATTGGACCAATCAGTAGACGCCTGAGCCAGCAAACATTGCAATGTGAAAGTGACAGGGAGAATGAGAGCGCCATCTACCCGCCCAGAGCGAGCACTGCCAATTTTTTGCTCCCTTGGGCCCCAGCTGTTAATGGCAAACAGCATGACCGGGATTCGAACTCGCGATCCTCGGGTCATAGTGGTAGCGTCTTTGCCTGCTGAGCCACTCAAGGCAGCTTCAAGCTAATTTATGGTCTAGAGGGTAGAGTAGCTTCAAACTAATTTAAGTTCTTCAGAGTAGAGTAGCTAATTTAAGTTCCGGAAAGTAGAGTAACTTCAAGCTAATTAAGTTCTAGAGAGTTCCGTAGATTCAAGCTAATTTATGTTCTAGAAAGTAGAATAGCTCCAAGCTTATTTAAGTTCTAGAGGGTACAGTAGCTTCAAGCTCATTTAAGTTCTGGAGAGTTGAGAAGCTTCAGGCTAATTAAGTTCTAAAGAGTTGCGTAGCTTGAAGTTAATTTATGTTCTAGAGGGTAGAGTAGCTTCAAGCTAATTTATGTTCTAGAAGATAGAGTAACTTCAAGCTAATTTAGTTCTGGAGAGTTGCATAGCTTCAAGCTATTTTTTGTTCTAGAGGGTAGAGTGGTTTCAAGCTAATTTAAGTTAAGGAGAGTAGAGTAACTTCAAGCTCGTTTGCATTCTTAGTAGTAGAGTAGCTTCAAGATTCAAGCAAATTTTATGGAAATAAGACACTAGTGCTTAGGCACTTGTTTTCATGCACTGAATATCTTTAATCAATTGCACTCAGTTTGCACATCAGTCAGGATGGCCAGATCTGTGAAATCTGGTTGCAAGATCTTAACTTGGTGAACCAAAAGGAGCTAAGAGCTTGAGACAACTAAATGATGCATTGTTAGAGCTTGACACAAAGGCCTCTGTTTATGTTATTATGCTTGTTGCCAAATGCCAGGCTGTTCTCTACCTCCCTCTAAAGGCAGGAGTAGGCAGAGCAGAATGCTTGCCAGCTCTCTCCCTCCACCATGTAGTAGGACAAGGCTGAACTGGTAGATCACTTATATTACAAATAGAATTTGCCCCTAATTCTGGTTAATCTGGTGTATTTATGAATCTGGCCTGGAGGTCTACTGTGAATTAGTTCAATTGTTCTATCTTCATGTGTTTGATTCTTTGTTGTCTTCTTGTCCTTGAGATGTTCTATTAACACTAAGACTTAATCCCCAAGATGCCAAATTAAACTAACCATCAGCTTTAGATGTCAATACTTGCTTCAGTGCCATTCTGAACTCTGTCTGTGGCTCTTTGAAGCTCTCGGGCATCAGCAAGTAGCCCTCATGCTGGAGATCCATCTCCTTTAGATTCACTTCCAATCCTTCTCTGATGCATCTAAGGACTTTAGAAAATGCTAATGAGATAGATCAGGTGTGGGCGATGATGGATAGAGCTAAACTCTGCATGACAATAGATCTTTTCAAGCAGGGTTAATGGGCACTGCTAGCGAATCATGGGCAAAATCATAGAAGAAAAGGTTATTGCTCAAATGCTGCTCTTTGATGGCTCAGGAGACTACTCCCAAAATTCCTAAAACAGTTTCTTCAGATTAACTCTCAAGTCTCAAATCTCAGATCTCAATAAAGTCTCACACTGTGCTCAGATTTGCTCAGATAATAACACTCATGCTTATTAAAGACATCTCAGTAGGAACTCTTCGACTTCTAAGACTGAAGAATGAATGGTGGTTGAATCAGGGGTATTGGAAGAATTTGTCTTCTGAGTCACCAAAGAGCAACATTTGAGAAATAAAAAGTCTTCTGGCTTATTTATTTTTTTACAAAAACATTTCATAAAAGCTGTACAACTGGCCAGCAGTATCTTCTGTATAAAACAAAGGAAAGGAAATGTGGTTTGCCATCTCATTTGTGCTGTAGGAACATGCTTCAAGCACAAGCCAGTCATTTTCGGCAAGCAAATCAAATAAACACGGAGATGTGACAAGGCTGGATTTACTGCCTTCTTCATTTTCACGCCACTGTGAAAATGTAGGAGATCTATATATCACTGTGAAACTCACCACAGCTGGGACTTGTCAAGGCTGCAAACTACTCAGTGTGTTTCTTATAAAAAGAGGTTTTTGGACAGAAGTCAAGACAACAATAAAGGAATTAAAGAGGCTGCTCCCAGTAGGCCACAGTTCTTAAAAGCTGTCATTTAGATTTTAGCACATTAAATGAGGTTACTTATGTTTGACTATTTCCCCTCAGCACTGCCAGTACACTGAGAGTAAATGTAAACAACCCACCATAGGAATTACACAGGGTGGCAAAGTAGGTGACGGGTTTTATTCAAATGAGTGAATGTTTTTGAGTGAATGTCTCCTGAGAGGAGCAGTGGGGGCCTGTCACATCTGTCTGTCTGTCTATCTCTGTTTATCTATCTATCTATCTATCTATCTATCTATCTATCTATCTATCTATCTATCTATCTATCTATCTATCTATCTATTACAGGTTCTTTATTCTTTAAAGATAATTTGCTTTGATAACTTCTTTTCATCTGCTGGAGAGGTCAGGTCTCAGTCTGTTTCAACTGAGAGTGAAATTAGCTAACAGATCATATTTGTTTTCTGTCTTTTCAGCACTCCATCCCTCACTATTCTCCTCTAGTGTTATCCTACAGTTTTTCTCAGTCGATTTGGTTCATTTCTCACATCATGATTAACATTCTCATCACAACAAGTGCATTTCTCACAACAGTGAGTGCAAACAGCAAAACTCAATGAAACACCTGCAAAAGCCTGTACCTCACTCAAAATTCTTTGTCTTTGCCTCAAAAGCAAATATTTATGTCAATCAACTAGTCAGTGCCATCAGAATGTCTAGTCTGAGTGTCATTGCCTATGAGCAAGGCCGTCAGAATACTTAGTCATGTTGTCAGCTCTAGATTACAGAAACGCTGGATATTCTGTGGTTTATCAATTGAAACGATATGTGTTACATACAAAATACAAACTTACACAGAACATGAAGTTACACAGGACTGTATGTGGGAGGCTGACTGCAAGAAACTGGACTGGAATTAAATTTATTCAGACATATTCTTTTGCTGTACTGTTCACACAGCAATTGGTTGACAAAAAATAGATTGAAATTCAGGAAAGACGGACAGCCAGCAGCTTTCAATAACACAACACAACAACTACAAAATTACAGACATCCTCTAAACATTCAAAGCATCCTGAGACAGTAACTTAAGGAGTTATAGAGCTTTCTTTTCTGTACATCCTGACGCTCCTCTCTGTTGGGCCACATGTTTTTATCCACATCACACTGGATATTTCCTCTTGCAATGCAGTGTGTAAGGAATCTCCTGGAGTGTCTAAACCAGCCTCTACAGGCATCTGCTGTGATATCCTCACAAACTGCATCCACGGCAGTCAGCAGATTCATCTGGGTGTGCGACTGCTGATTGTACACCTTCCATCTCCAGGCTGAGAAGAGCTCCTCAGTTAGATTCAGGGATGGAGAACAGGGTGGGAGGAACTCCATCAGCATTCTATGGTGAATGGTAAACCATTGCCTGATGGTGTTAGAGGGTGAAAACTCACATACTGTAACCACATATTTGGGCAAATCCACTTGCATCACACCTCTCTCATTATCAGGGATAAAAGAGTGTACAAGAATGTAAGGAGATGCTATGTGTTATAGGGCTCTATAATAAGAATATGTATAAGCAGCACACATTGTGATGGTTCCTCCTCGTTGGCCTGGTACATCAGTTGTAGCCCTTTGGCCAATGATGTTTCGACCACACCTTCTGCGTTTTTCAAGTTTGAAGCCTCTTACAGGTATAAAAGTGTGGAGCGGTTCTCCTGATTCCAGCTCTATGATACGCTGAAGCAGAAAAGGAGAAATGAAGTACATATAATGTTCATTTTTGATAAGAAACAGATGCTTCAATCATAGTAAATGTGTCAGTATGCATAAGGATTTTACCTGTAGGCTACATACTGGTACCGCAGCTCTTTCACTCTGTCATGTCTTTGAAATGGAGCTTTGTACAGCAGGTTCATGCTCATCTGGTGTCATTGAGAGCTGTAAGCTGTTTGATTATTGTTTGATCTAAACCTTCACAAATTCCCCTTCTTACCTGAACACCAAGATTCACCTTGGAGGATTGTACAACGTCATCAATTTAGGATAAATGACCTAAATTTACCAAAAAAGTTTCATAGAAATGACAAATGATGCCTGAGAGATTATGAGAACATGTTCAGCACTTTTGCATGTAATGACCAAGGTGATGTCCCAAAGCCTAAATGTTTTGGAGGGTAAGACAATTTAACAGACAATCAGTAGAACATATTTTGATGAACTTGATATAAGCAACTGATAATGTAAAAAACAGCAGATAACTGTACTTGACCATTTGCATGAATGTACTAAAGCATTTGCAAAATGAGAAACACAATGAGAAACACAATGAGAAATGCTATTATGATCTGCACAAGTGACAAGGAGATGTGGAGATTGTATGAATAGTTTTGAGAATTTCAATTCTGATGTGAGAAATGAACCAAATCAGCTGAGACAAACTGTAATGTCTAACCCTAAATCTCACTGCTGAGAGGCTGTAGAGCAAATCTGAACACCTCAAACAGAACGTCAGGTTCTCAGATTGCTTAAACAGACACCAGGCAGTTGTTGCTCAGTGTTGTCTGCCCCCTGTAGTTGAGTGGATGTTTGATTTAATTGCTTCTCAAGGTTACAGGCCAGGTGTAAATCTGCCTGACATGGTCATCAGTCACAGGTGAGATTGGGCGAGTGGTGTGGAGAGTGTTGAGGGTATGTGCAGCTGAGAACAGGGGCATGGTCCTGATTCAGACAGCTGAAACAAGACCAATAGCCAGCTGCATATAAAGATGAGTGATGTGTGGAGTGGACACGGGTGTTTTACTGCCTGTACCAGCACTCCATTTAAGTGCACATCAAATTCATTGCCAGCTACAACTGACCCTTGGAACCACTACAGTACAAGCTGCTGCTTTCCAGCTCTGCTCAAAGAATAATCTCAGGTATAAACCTTAGGAGCTCTTCTACTTTTGTTTTATTATACATATTAATTGATTACATTAATTACAGTACTGTATACTGTAACTGGTCTGTTTTTATATGTCAAGAAATCACAGAATATAACAATACACCAATAACTAACTCAGTTGGCTGAAGAAGAAGATGCTGCGCTGAGCCAAAACAATATGCTATTCTACAAACATACTTTTGGACTTTCTGGTGCCACCAGTACAGCTCTGACCTGGACTCCACAAGAATTGGTAACCTGGGGTTTATGGTACCAAGATGTAATCAGGAGATCCTTTAAGTCCTGCAAGTTCTCACTTGTCAAAACAGATCAGACGTGCTGTTCCAGAATATCCCAGAGGTGCTCAGATTGAGATCTGGGGGATTTGGAGGTCTCTGTCAGTAGGTACTGATCAGCAGAGATGGGGGAATCAAGTCACATGACTCACTGGACTAGCATTGATAAAAGATGTTGAGTCATAATTTATGGCTTGATATTTGATGCAGATTTGACTGACTTTTTATGAAATGTTTGCATTTTTCTAGATTTGATTGCAATTTTTCTAGATTTCTAGATATTGAGAAATTGCTGTTTTTTCGTTGGGTGATATCTATTGTAATATGTGCAGATCTCTCAACATACCAGGACACAGAACACCAGCTGAGGCAAGTATACAAGTGAGCTATAATAGAAATAGCTTTTCCAAAAATAATGAAATTTTGACTCAAGAATTATGTTTATCTTCAGTTCAACAATAAGTGCCACCACAACATCCATCTTTATCCATCAGAACAAAACCCACAAAGAAAGGCACATGACTGGTTCTTTCTAACTAGTTTATTGGCTGGTCAAATGTTAGCTAGAATGCTAATGTTATAATCCCTTATTAGGCCCACAGTGGGGAAATTTGAAATCCGCATTAAACCCATCCATGCAGTGAAACACACAGACTAGTGAACACACGAGGCTGTGAGAACATGTGCCCGAAGCGGTAGGCAGCTCTATCCATGGAGCAGTTGGGGGTTAGATGCCTTGCTCAAGGGCACTTCAGTCATTACCTGCCTGGGGATCAAACCAGAGAAATTGCAGGATGCAAGACCGGATTCCTGTCAGAAACTATAGTTAAATGTAAGCTATGATAGACTTGGTTTTGACTTGGTTATGTAGTGGTGCTTGAAAGTTTGTGAACCCTATATTTCTGCATATATTTGACCTAAAACGTCATCACATTTTCACACAAGTCCTAAAAGTAAATAAAGAGAATCAACTCAAACAAATGAGGCCAAAATGAATCAGTACTACATGACTGAGTGGTAAAAACCTTTGCGTCTATAATCTGGTTATTCTGAAGCAATAACTGCACAGCTACAATAACTACACATTTCCAGCAACTGTTGATCAGTTCTGCACATCGCCTTGAAGGAATTGCATGAACATTTATATTGGATTAAGATTAGGACTTTGACTTAGCAATTTCAAAACCTGATCTTTATTCATTTCTAACTATTCTTTGGTAGAACAACTTGTCTGCTTAGGATTGTTGTCTTGCCCCAGATAGCATATGGAAGTTTTCCACTTCTGGCTGAGGAATGGTAGTACTACCTACATATGAGCCTTCAGTGGCCTACCTTATTCTAAAACAGATATGGTCCACTTCTGGCACTTTTGGCTGATATGTGGCCCTAATCTGGCATATATGTGGCCCACATCTTGTAACCGGGAGCAGTCCACCCAAGTGCCATCAATCCATGTGCCAAGTGGCACAAATGAAATGGGCGAATGAGGGCCAGATGTGTGCCAGAATAATTTTGTTATCTGGGGACCCACATTCTCTTGAAATTCAGCTCACAGCAAATGCCCTCACATTTTTCTATAGAATTTACTGATATAATTAGGAATAATTAATTATTCAGTCAATTATGGGAAGCCATCCTGGCCTAGTTGAAGCAAAATGGGCCCAAACCTGTTGGTGGACTCATGAACATTAAGATTAGCCAAAGTGAGAGAGGCCTTCAGTTGCTTAGAAGTTACCCTGGACTCCTTTGTGACCTTGCTGACTATTACACGCCTTGCTCTTGGAGTGATCTTTGTTGGTCGACCACTCCTGGGAAGAGAAACAGTGGTCTTGAATTTCCTCCATTTGTACACAATCTGTCTGACTGTGGATTGGTGAACTCCAAACTCTTTAGAGATGGTTTTGTAACCTTTTCCAGCCTGATGAGCATCAACAGCTCTTTTTCTGAGGTCTTCAGAAATCTCCTTTGTTCTGCCACGATACACTTCAACAAATCAGACTTTGTTAAATATCTGTTCCTGTCCCTGATTGCCATCACAATGACTGACAACACCTGACTCAAATTTCACCTTTAAATTATCTGCTAATACTCAATTGGGACTCAATTTGTCTTGCATGATTCTCATCACAGTAACTTGGGATTTTCCTTGAGACTTACAGTAGAATTAAGACTTTAGACTTGGTTGTGACTTGCACATGTGCATCTTATTCTCAACTCAGCTCACCACTTCTGACCAGGTGAACCCTACAAACCTTACCATAACAGACTTACCAAGTCTAACATAACAATTTGGCCCAAGTCAAAGTGACTATGGTCTTCCCTCCTGCAATATTTCCCCCACATCCAATACATCAACTAAGAGAACCAATTTTTCTCTTACCTTCCAATATATTCCAGACCTTTATATGCACCATTGTTATGGGATAATCAATGTTATTCACTGTGAGTAGACGTGAAATGTTTTGACTCATTGTAAGTAATGCATATTTCATTGAATATATGATTATAATTGACTAAAACATTCCACAGTTCACTGAACTATAAACCGCCATCTTCTGACTGATGCACCATTGCATTTTAATGCCACTAATAACTGAAGTTACATCACCAGAATGCCAAAATAAACATCAAATACAAGTTCCTCAGCCTCTTTGGTAAGCCACTGCAGGGTTACAGATCTGCTGCAGCTGCTGTTATGAGTGGTAGAAGTTGTGTTTATGTGTACTTAGAAGGT
The DNA here is from genome assembly GCA_036984385.1 of Crenuchus spilurus. Taxonomy (NCBI): domain Eukaryota; kingdom Metazoa; phylum Chordata; class Actinopteri; order Characiformes; family Crenuchidae; genus Crenuchus; species Crenuchus spilurus. Next base: position 25,881 of record BRDA01039796.1, read on the forward strand.
TCTCTTTTGTGTGTTCCACATTCTGTCAAGCAGAGTATCATTAATAAAACATCAGCCTGCTCCATTAATACAGCATGATGGAGCAGAACGTAGCCATTGATCTATGTTTAGGATGAGTGACATTTCTACAAGGATCCACATCTCCGCCTGCCTCTCACTGCTCATGCACATGTTTCTTTGTCAGCTTTGCTCTTCACTAACCTGATTTTTCTCTCTCTTATGACAGGATTAGAGTTTGAGTTACATACTCTCTGGTCTTGTAGATCCTGTAGAAGAAATAATATTTGTCATGTGTCTTTCTCTGATTTGTATTTCCACTTATCTGGCACTGACTGTTGAGTAACAGATGCTAAATGCTTCCTTCTTTGTATCCTTTTATAGCCAGCAATCATGTTCAAATGCTTAAAGACTGCAATCTAGTCTACATCAGCAACATCTCAAAAATATATCAATACATTCAAGTAAATATCTTATATCTGGGTCCCGAGTGGCTCAGTGGGCTAAGGCGCTGACACTATGACCAGAGGATTGCGAGTTGCCATCAACAGCCGGGGCCCAAGAGAGCAAAATTGGCAGTGCTCTCTCTGGGCTGGTAGATGGCGCTCCCACTCTCCCTATCACTCACACATTGCAATGTCTGCTGGCACAGGCATCTACTGATTGGTCCTTTCAAAACTAGAGACCCTGCACTTTCCTCTAAGCGTGTTGGTTCCCTAGGGACAGTGTATGAAGCTGTAGTTCAAAAAGAGGCGGTGGCTGTATTGCACGCAGCGGAGGAGGCCTTCACCCTCCCAGACTCAGGGACAGTGCAAAGTGATGGGGAGAGCCACTAAAGGGTTGGGTTAAACGTAGACTACCACACTGGGAAAGGGAAAAAATTGGCAAAAATAAAAAATTAAATAAATAAAAAACCTTATAGCTGTTCTGTTGATGTACGTGGAAGTGTTAGGCACTAAATGTTTTTTCTCCTGTAAACAGCATGAACCATTTGACAATAGTCAAGAATACACAAGTATAAGAACCTGATCCACTTTGACATGGGTCAGACTGTGATGGCTGAACTGGAGTATCGCCATAATGGCAAGGCTCGCTGGCTGCCATTGGGCAGGAGAGCTGAGAACCTACTGACACTGGTCCAAGGAGGAGCAAACCACCAACCAACCACAAGGTTTTGGGAACCCAAGAGTCAATGCCTGAAGGTTACAACAGTTTAACCTTTCTTCTTGAATCTGCAGAAGGGCTCAACAGAAGTGTTGAATATAAACAGAATATTAACTATGCTACTCATTCAGTATCTTCTCAGGTTAACATCTACAAATATGAACGTGGAAGTGTGATCTCAACCCCTCACCTTGTCCCCCCCCCACCCTCTCTCTCTTTCTCTCTCTCTCTCTCTCTCCCTCTCTTAAATGTGCTGACTTTAATCTTTAAAATATCTGTAATGCTGAAACAACTTTCAAGTAAACTTTAATATCTTTTAACTATTTGTCAACGTCATTGTAACTTCTGCTTCCTCATATAGGTTCAAACTCTATGATAGTCATGCTGGATTAAAATTACCCAACAATGTATTTGTGAACCTCTTGGCATAGCCTTGTCTGTGGCCCCATTTGTTTACATTTGCCATCTTTTGTCTTGTCGCCATGTGCTTTTGTTTACATTCACATCATGTCTCGTTAATGTCATGTCATCATGTCTCATTAATGGTCAGCATCTGTCTTGTCTGCTCACAGTCCTGTACCTTCTTCTTAAGTTGCTATTTAACATGCTTATGTTTCACAGTCTTTGTCAGTCATTATATGTCAACCTTGTATTGTCACAACATGTTTTTGTGCTGCTTTGTTTTACATAGCCTCAGTCAAGTTTTGTTTTTTTTAGCCACAGGTCTGAGTTGCAATAAAACATTGTCTGTTTTTGGATCTGATCTCCTCCATGCCACAGTATTGTGACAGTACTGATAAGTTACTGAAATATTACTAATCATTTATTTGTTTCATTCATAAAGGCCTATTCAACATTTATAGTGACCATTTTTATTGTAATATTTATATAATAAAGACATACATGCCAAGAAAAATAAATAAAAAAAGGTTTATGATTTTATGACACAAGGGTTATGATTTTAATCCTTTATCATTCTGCTCAACCATTTGGTAGAGCACATTTATGTCACTATAACTTGATGAAGCCATTGACCTTAACACAATGTGATTCTGCTATCTCTACCAATCAGTTGAAGTATGGTAGGCTAAAAAACATCCACTAGAGGTCACTAGAAATGAACATTTTTGTCTGAATGCAAACCAGCAATGCATCATAGTCAAACCACAAGTAATAATCTGGATAAGATGATGAAAAAACATTAGTGCTGTTACACCACCACACAGTGAGTTTTAACAAGTTTTTGTATTTGTAGTTTATGTTCTGATTTTAACAGAAAGTGCAATCTCATTTTTTGCTTAAAATGTGCATCAACAGTTTTTATTTTAGCACACCTCCCCCACCCCCACCCCACCCAAAACAAATATTAATTACATTTCTTCTTTCTTGGTCAGGATGTTGAAGAGTTAAGGCAAACATATCAATAGTTATTAATAAAAAGTAATTTCCAATATTCCAAAGTGTTGCTGTGCCTTGTTGTTTCGCAGTTTTCCACCAATTTGAATTATTCCATTGTTTGCCTTCATACAGTAGAGTGTGTTCCACTCTTGATCAACAGAATCCAACAAATGACTCAAATGTTATGTACAAAAATTCATCTCCAAATTTGACCCAATGGTGGTGCTAGAGCAGAAACTTCAGAAAGAATCATTGATCTGCCTCCAATCAGTCTGTCAATTTTCATAACTTTCTAATTAACTGATTAACAATGAACAAATATATCACTTATCCAGACAAGTGATCAAAATAGCCAGCACACTAGAGACTGTCACTGCACAAATGTACAACAAAGAATCGCAAAAAGTGTATATTCACAAGCTCTATTCAGAACATTCAGGTTTTAATTGCACTATATATAAATTTTATTTGTGCTGTTTACATTATGGACAGCGCTCTCTAAAGTCATTGAAACCTGAGCACCAGTCACAGTTCCACAGTCTGTTGCCTCTTTCAACAGGCTCTGTATGTCCCTTCAAAGGTCTGTTTGCAACAACTGCTTTGACTGTGATAAGACTGACCACATCCGGAAGCTCATTTCTGGTCCCGTTTGGTCAGCAAATACAAAAAGAGAAGATTTCAAGAATGTTTTCTTTTTGCTGTCAGTGAACTCTATATACAGTACAAGACATCCGTTGCTGTAAATATAATAGGATCAATCATAAATGTATATACAATTATATTAATTTTAGCCAATTAACATTAAATGGCTAATATCATTAAACAATAGCACAGTTACCAAAGCTCATCAGTCCAAACTATGACCCTTCAGAACAAGATGAATTTCGAGTCTGAGCTGGAGTTGTGAAGCTAATCTTGCTAACAAACAGTAAAACCAAACAAGTCATTTAAATATATTGGTTGTTTTTGTAATAACACATCTTAACTTGCTCAATCCACATCCAGATCTAAATTAAGGTCTTATAGACTAGGCTTAGGACACACTATGACTTATTATGACTTTAGAAAAAAAAATGCTTCCTCCACCATCTTTGACAATGGACTGAAAATCAGTTTTAGTGAGATATGGGGCTAGATTATGTTTGATTTGAGATGTCACAAAAATAATTTACATAAGTCAGTCTAAAAGGCAATGTTTAATTAATTGAAAGGATAAATTCAAGTGGGAAAATGATCATGTAAAAAATATTTATGACAGGTTTTTTATTACACCTACAAATTGCTTGGTTCAGCATAAATGGTGAAGCAGTTACATTCAGGTGGCCACTACTTTCCCATTCCACCTTAACCCCCTGTAGTCTGAAGGTTTTTCAGACACTCTGATGTAGGCTTACATGCCTTCACTTTTATACAAATTACACCCATCTAAATATTTTTTCCAAAGTGTTACACAGACTTTTGTTCAGCACAAACTCAACAACAACCATGTCAAAACAGTAAGACTGCCCAGACTTTCCAAAAACCTATTTTCAGATGTGCTGCTATACTGTGAAAAAATACACTAACCCTACATTGAATATTAATGAGATAGGTGTGAACAATCAGGAGAGAAGTCTTTTGTTGAGGGTCACCTCAGGTGAGAGATCTTTGTTTGGTTAAAATTCCACAAATTCCAAGGCCAGTAATCCAGCTAATGGAATGTCTGTAATTAACATGTCATTATCTTATGGATAACAGCTCGCACTGTCTGCTTATTTAAGCTCCTCTCACAGATACCTAAAAATATATATTTAGATTCAAGCTAAAAGTAGACCCTTTAAGGTTTCTGAGGTATGTTTCATTTTTTTTCTAGGATAAAATCTCACATTATATAACACTTATATAGGTGTATATGCAAAATTTTGATTTTGTTTCTGCAGGCAGGACTGCCAATTCCAAAGGGTTAAATGGTACAGCAATTACATTCACTCACCTACAAATTTCCCATTCTGCCTTAAGTAGCACAGTTACAGTCATTCATCTAAGATATTTTCTGTTCCACCTTAAATTAAGCAGCAGTTACATTAGTTTGTATGAATGTCCCAGTCCACCTTAAATGCTACAGCAACTACATCCTAATTTGCATGACTGTCCCATTCCACCTTAAATGGTGCTGCAGTTGCATTCATTCACCCACAAATTTCCAGTTCCGTCAGTTGATTTTGTTCTTCTTAGAAATGCTCCATTCCACCTTAACTGGTGCAGCAGTGGCATTCCAATACAATCCTTTCATTTAAGAAATGTTCTGTTCCACCTTAAACGGAGTGGCAGTTATATTTATTCACTTTCAACTTTTCCATTCCACCTTAAATGGTGCAACAGTTACATTCCACAGATTTTATTCAGACAGGCTAAACTCAGTTTAGAACCTTTGCTGATTTTAAAGAGAATCTCTTAAAGGAACAGGCACTCAAAACAAGTGTTCTGAGCAGGGCTGTTTAGAAAGACAAAAAGGAAAAAAAGCGGTGCTTAAACTTTTTTTATATATATACTTAAATCAAATGATGTCAAAGACATTTCATTAAGACCCCCAGTGAACTATGTTAACTTGTGGAAAAGGGGTTATAATAGGTCTCCTTTAATGTTTTTCATTGCTCTGTGCTCTGATAGGATTAAATTAAAATCACTGGTTACAGCTGGGTGCCTGTACATCTGTGTTTTGTGTTTGTGGCCCCATGTCAGGGCAAGCCATTTCAGCTTCTGCTAAAACAGCTGTATACAATTACACGAAGACAAGAGCATAAAAGCTAGGGGAAAAAAGAGAAAATATACATATGAAATGAAACAACTGACTCTGTATAATGTGGCTGATTCATGAGAGCATAACATAATTTGTAGTTTTATTAGTCCCAGCTGCCTTTGGATTGCCCTCCTGCTGCTTCAAAGCTGTAAATCAGAAGAGAAGATGGTGCTGAGCTGGGGCGTGTGACATTGGGTCACACTGTTTTACTGTACTCTCTCTCTCTCTCTCTCTCTCTCTCTCTCTCTCTCTCTCTCTCTCTCTCTCTCTCTCTCTCTCTCTCATTCTCCATTCCTCTGCCTCCCACTGCAGACAATCTGCTGCAATTCTGACAAGAAAATTATTTCCAGTTATTTTCATCCTTTTGGGCAAAATGTCTCCCACTGATGCACTAAGGCAATTCATGAGGAGATTGCATTTTATGCCCAGCGTTTCGCAATGGGTTCTGACTACATCGCAGAGGCATTCTGCTTTTTTTTTCCCTCTAAGCCTGGCGGCGTTCTCTTTCATAGCTGACTGAACGTGGCTTAAAGATTTGGCTGGCGTACCTGTTGGCAGTCAGAGGTGATGATGTCATCGAAGCTGGCACTGCCAGAGAAAGCAAGAGACAGAGAGATCATACGGTTAGGTTCAGCAGACTGGACCTCATAGCCTCCGGGAGTGGAAGAAGGAACAGCAGCTGCTGATGATGAGGACAGAAAGCAGATTGGGGCATGGCAGAGCCTGACCGCACCACTGGAGCAGGAGTGTGACGCCGGGCAGCTGGACACAAGCAGCTTTCAGCCAGTGCTGCAGGCCAGAGGTTTGTGCCATCTGCTCACAGCAATGTGGGTCACTTCAACCCCCGAGTATAAAGATGGACTTGGCAGCAGGAGGAGCTATTGGATCAACTCAAGTAGACCTAGACTGGAACCAAGTGGGACACCAGTGTTTTCTTAGTGAAGCCATCAACAAAAAGAAATTCCGAGCTTGGCATGGAAGACCTCAAGCAGAACTACACTCCTGGAAAATTTTTGAGGGGCTTCGTAGAAACCAGTGGAACTCTTAAAAGTGCTTTCAGGAAAACCTTAGAAAACCATTAAAGTATATTTCTTGACGCATACAAGGTTCTTTTAGGAGCCCAGGCTGTCTTATTTTTCTTAAAACACAAGTGGTTCCTATAAGAATCATCCATCTAAAAACAGAATATTGGTAACTATATAAAAGACAAAATATAATATATTTTACATTCATTACGCATTACTGTTTATGTTGATCTGTATGGCTTATATCTCATAAGCTGGCTAACTAATCAAGCACCATAATATCATGTAAACCATTTGCTAGTAGTTTGGACAATGTGGGCAGCTGCTGGAAATCAGCATCTCCATAAAGCTTGTCAGCAGATGGAAGCATGAAATTCTCTAAAATCTCCTGATAGACAGCTGCACTGACTTTAGACTTGATAATACACAGTGAAACAACACCAGCAGGTGACATGGCACCTCAAACCATCACAGACTGTCACACTGGGCTTCAGACACCTTGACTCTACAGTGGTTCTATAGGATTTAGTCTGCTGAGCTGTAGATCAGTTTGGAGCCAGAACTCACCTTCACAAGCCAAAACTGAGTTTTTGTTCCAGCAACTCTTGAGCACCCAGCTGATTTCGGCCTCCTTTCAATTAGCCTCATTTCGGCTCATCAGTCAAAATGGCCTCTGAGATCCAACCCGCTGTCACAGTCAGCCTCTGTCTCATGACTGACTCAGTCATAGCAGAGCAGAGTGCTCAAAAGAGCTCTGGCCTCATTTCAGAACCCCATTACAGAACCGAGAGAGGTACCAGATGAAGCTTTCCATTGCATTATTACTGGATTGGGAAAACCCCTGACTAGACTGTTGAAGCAGAGAGATTATTCACGCGTGATTCTGAAGAGAACCTCTCAGAGCAAGAACAATGATAAGTGGATCAGAGCATTGTGTAGGTGACAGAGATTTATGACAGTCTAGGATCTCCTCCCCGTCATCATGCTAGTCTATAATAATGTTGGGTTAGTGATGACTGGTCCCAATAGACCTCACCGAGATAAATGATCTTCTTATTGTGTGAACCCTGCAGAGATTCTCATCAATCTTCCTTTGAGCGGCAGTGATAGACAGAGTTGACAGCACAGCTCTGTCAACAGCTTCACCCACGCTGCTTAAAATATCTGACAAAGAGTTACAAGTAGTGTCTGATGTCCCAAGAGCTGCATCTGAAGGAAAACTCCACGTTTTTCAATCTAATCTCTATTTGCCGTATCTGTGACAATTACCACAAACATTTGTGCTAAAAGAATTTTTGCGACATACATTCCTGATCCTTTCAATCAAAGATATTCATAACCTTTATGATTTAAAGCTTTAAATCATAACCATTCCTTCTTATGGAGATTGGACCAGTTTTCAACAGGGAAGGATTTGCAGTATTTTGGTGGCAGTGTGGGTGGAGCTTTCACAAGCTCCACCTTATCACCATGGATCAATTGTCAATTGTAAAAAAGAAGGGAACTAGTGAAAACATCTTAAATGTAATCTATGTTGCTAATATTCTTCATTTTGAGAAGGTTATAAATGTAATATAAGTTCATTTAAAATGAAATTAGTTTGTATGACTAAGTAACTCACTGTTTCAAACAAAAGGATACCCTGCAAAAAAAAACAAAAACAAAAAAAAAACAGCACAGAAACCAGATTCACTGGATTTGTCATTGAGTCTAAAGGTTAGTAATGGTATCTAGTGTTTATTCTGATGGAGAGACATTTTACTGTACAGTATCATAATGGTTTAATGGGTGACATAACTGGTCTTTTTAGCACTGACCTTCACTCTCTAAGAAACACTGATAAGCCACAATATTAATGCCACAGATAACATTGGTTATCTCAATGATGACACTTGAATGTATTAGATGGTCCAGAAAGACTTGATTCTCATAGACAACATGTTGGATGCTGGAGAAAAATATGCTAACAGACCGTAGAGTTTGACAAGGATCCAATAGTTATAGCCAGATGACTGGGTTGGTGAATTTCTAATATGATAAGGCTTGTAAGGTGGTCAATACTTACCAACAGTGTCTTCCAAATTCCCCAGAACTCAAACTGAGCTTTTGTGGGATGTGCTGGACCAACAAATCCAATCTTTGGCAATTCCCCCTCACAACTTACAAGACTCAATAGAACTGCAGCTGCTAATACACTGATGCCTGGACAGCTTCAGGTCTTAGAGTTCATGATGTGGTGTGCTGAAGATGTTTCAGTGGCACCAGCAGCATATTACCCATATAAGAAAAGTTTTAATGTTATGATTGGTTGATGTGTACAGTACATTTGTCCAAAAACTGGTCACCAACCATGTAAGTCTGCATTTTACAGCTTTGTACAAAGCTTTGACCAGCCTCATATGCATTGACCAACCTTGACCATCACAGAGGTGTTGGAGCTTGAATCGGTACCTTCCCAGATTGATTGTTGACATAATTGATTCTAGACACATCTAATGTTGTGCTGTTGGAATCTAAAGGTGTTCTACCTTTCTAAAAGGTGTTTTTTTCCAGAAGAGGAAAAAAATCATTGTCAGGTCATATAGATGATGATACCGAACAATGGTAAACATTTTTTATGTGGTATATAAAGGTAAAATAAAAAACGGTCCAAATGAGCCTAAGACTACCAATGGTTAAGAACAGAGGAACAGATTACTTCATACAACAGCTTACTTCATAAGCTTCATGTAAAGGATACAGCGTTTATTTCTTCTGCTCAGTCTTTATGAATATTACATTCATGTTCCTGACCCCTCTTTTACAGACATTTGGATGATGTTTATCTACATGGTTAGGAACTGGACCTGTGCTACAGCACTGAGACTCTCCTATAAAATGGCAATATTTACTGCGTGACAATAATGCGAAGGAGCAGCACCAACAGCTGGGCCCAAGCATAACCTAAACACATTTTGAGAGAAAAAAGATTGTGTCGGCCATCCATGAAATCCAAACTGAAAGGTATTTTTTCTTTTGTAAAGGACCAGATAAAAAGGTGATCTTAACTCAATAAATGCATCCCCAAAGCTGTTGAGTACACAAATAGCACACCAGTTTGTAAACAAAGGGTTTTCCAAAGACAGAACAAGGGTACCGGCACCAAACAGAGCTGACAGCAAAACATCTCCAGCCTGCTTTCCTTCATGCAGGGAGACTTTTAGCGACTGCTTCATAAATCTTCCATTTTGTTCCCATTCAAAATGCAACCAATGCTGTTCACGATGCTGAAGAAGTCACGTCATTTAATTTTAAAAGAAAGCTTCCAGTTGAAAGAACCAATTGCACATTACGTAAAACAATGCTCTGGCAGAACTCTACACTCATAAAAGAGATGGTTCTTCAAGGTTCTTTAATAAATAAAATGGTTATATATAAAACTCTCAAGAAACCCAAATGGTTCTTTGCATGGTGAAAGGGTTCTTCAGTTTGATGAGGAATGCTGTGGATGGTCCTATATAGAAGCCTTTTGAAAAAGATTATATATACAACCAAAAAGGGTTCCTCTATTATTATAAGCTTGATATCGTAACTACAGCAGTGTTAAAACTAAGTTTTTGTATGTATGTATTGCATCAATCTGAAGAATCCTCTCAACATACAAAGAACCCTTTGGGTACTTTAAGTGTTCAAGGTCCTATATAGATCAATTATCTTTATTAAAGAGCCTTTGAAGAACCATATTTTTAAAGTAGAACTCCCACTTGCACAATGTATAGTTGATGACCCAAGTAGAAATTGAACTTTGAGACAGACATTTTTGACAAACACTACAACTCAATAATCACCTAAATAACTTTTAAATCTTTTTCCATTACAACTGTCACAATGTCTCCCTTGTTGACAGTATGATCATAGACATTTCCTGTCCCCATTTTATGTTAAGTGAGCTTATGAACACTCCTGCTCATCATTGGTTAATTTGGGCTGAAGTCCAGCCATGGCTCCACCAACAGAAGGGTGACATCATGATCTTGACAGATGACCATTGGCTGACCCTGATGTTGATGAGTTTTTGGAATGTGTTCTGTTCTCCCACAAGATGGTCAACTATGTTCAAATGGTTAAACATTTTTATTGAGGTTGTTTATTGACTAATACAGTACTAGTCAAAGCTTTGGATGCACCTTCTCATTAAATGTTTCCCTACATTGTAAATGAATACTGAAGTCATCCAAACTATGAAGGAACACATACGGAATCATGTAGTAAACTTAAAAGTGTTAAACAAAACCAAAATGTTTTAGATTTTAGGTTCTTCAAAGTAGACACACAACTGATGTCTCAAACACTTTAAGAGGCAAGAAATGCAAGTAATTATCTCTTGACAAGTCACAGCTGTTAATTGAAAGCCATTCCAGGTGACTACCTCATAAAGCTGACTGAGAAAATGCCAAGAAAGCTGCCATCTAAACAAGAGGGGCCTACTTTGAAGGATATGAAATATAAACATATTCTGGTTTGTTTAACACTTGTTTGTTTACTAAATAATTACATATGTATTTACTCATAGTCTGGATGACTTTATCGGGGACTTTATATTATTATTAATCTACAATGCAGAAAATTTTTAAATAATGAAAAAAACACTGAATGTCCAGAAGCTGTGTCCAAACTTTTGATGTGTACTGTATCTCCTATTCTAGTTATTAATAGTGTTTATTGAGGTTGTTTATGGAATAAAAAGTGGTGACACTGTTACCCTTTTACCATTTGAGGATTTTATTATTGTCTCCAAACAGCTAGAAAAAAAGAATTTTCTTACAAAGTAAAAGTAGTCCTGTTTTTCCTAAAAATTAAATCAAGTAGTTTAATATAATTTAATATTAGTAGGTCATAAATAACACTTATTGCATTTGTGTGGTTTTCTATGATTTTCTATTAAGCTGAAATGATCTGGACTGCAGCCACTGAGACCTATGAACTGAAAAGCACAAACTCATTTATCTGCACAATCTCTTATCTCTAAAGCAGAGGGAGTATATGTGATTATGTCTTCCTTTTTCATTCTATCAAAGCAGTCTTTAGATTTAGATAGGCCTATATTAACTATATAAAACCACACATTTGCTAAAATGTCCTGCAGAAAAACACGGACTCAATTTTTTTTCTACAATGATGTTGAAAGGAACCAGATGTCACAACACAAATATAGCCATTTTATTTACTATGCAAGACCACCAGTGAACCTATGTGTCTTCAGGGTTTTTATGTGCAATGCTGATGATGGTAAAAGAGTGATACATTTGAATAGAAAATTATTTCTTTGGGGCTGTTTTGCATTACAATGCCCTGCATGTACCCCTCCACCAATGAATTTCAAAATTATTTTAAAACAAGGCAGTATATCCATAATATATCCATACCTATCTGATGTAATAACTTTCTGTAAGGTAGCTTGGAGAGACATAGACTCTTCAGATATCTGGTTCTCAGACAAGTTTCTCTAGAATGGAGTAATAATAATAAATTATTATTATTATTATTATTATTATTATTATTATTATTATTATTATTAATAATAATAATAATAATAATAATAATAATAATAATAATAATAATACATTTAATTTATATAGCGTGTTTCTCAAACCCAAGTATGCTTCAAAAAGTGAGGGGAAAAAAATCATAGAGCAGAAAATTGAAAATAGAGAGAGAATAGAATAGTCTTGAAGGAGGATAGAGTGGGCCAGTCTCTGAGGGAATGAGGTAAGATGTTCCATAGTTTGGGGCCATGACACTGAAGAATCTGCCCACTGCAGTGAGCAGTTTGAACTTGAGGACAATCAACAGACCAGAATTAGAGGACCTATGTGTTGGGGAAGGGCAGCAAGGATGGAGAAGCTCAGCTAAGTAGGCTGGTGCTAAACCATGGAAAGATTTGTATGTTAATAGCAGGAGTGTTTCCTATGTGATTGAACTTTGTTTACATCTTAAACATGTAGTTGAAATCTTGAACATTTGGTGGAATTTTCCTTTAACATTCTTGAAACTCTTGGTTTAGTTCAGCAGATGTGGTTTTATTTTATTACAGAGCAGTCATTTCCCTGCAGTCTTTCAGGTTGGCGTGTTCAGGTGATGAGTGATGTTCTGCTGCTCTTCAATCCCACATTCTCTTAGTCTCTATCTCTCCACCTCTCTCCCACTCCATCATGCCAGGGTCAACACTGCTTCATTCCCATGTGCTCATTTCTGTCTATGGTCAATCAAAGATCGCTAAAGTGACCTTTTCCATGTGTTTCACTGTCTGGTACAGTTAGAAGTGCTGAAATGAACTGACCCTTAAAGTGCTAGTTAATATATACGATTTTGCTCTTATCCCAAATGTACTGAACCAGTGAAGATATTTGGTGTTGCTTTAGTCTGACAATGAAGCCATAAGGCCAATGTAGATAACAATGGATGCTACACAACCGTGGTCCTTGAATCCCTAAAGGTTATTTTTTTTATTTATTTTTTTTTTCACACGCCGTCATCGCTTCGCGATGGTAGGCTGCACAGACGAGTCAATTCTCTCCAATGCCATCTGTCTCTGGTTGCTTGTAGCAGGCT
>BRDA01039797.1:0-22189 GCA_036984385.1 Crenuchus spilurus
AGGAAGGTGCGACAAAGAAGGCCCAAGACGATTGAACAGTTAGAGGCCTGTATTAGACATGAATGGGAGAGCATTCCTATTTCTAAACTTAAACTTTTTGTTGGGACAAAAAATGACCTTGTCCCAACTTTTTTGGGATTTGTTGATGCCATGAAATTTTGAAACAACATATTTTCCATGAAAATGATACATTCTCTCAGTTTAAACTTTTGATATGTGATTTGTGTTCTATTCTGAATAAAATATTAGATGTTTTTATTCACAATTTGTTTAGTGTCCCAACTTTTTTGGAATCCGGTTTGTATTTTAAATAGTAAAATTTCATATATTTAGTGTGATTTTTTAGAAATATATTATTTAAAAACTATGACAGTGTTAGAAAATTTAATAGCGTGATAATTATCGAGATTGATCAATATAGAAAAATGTATTGTGATAACATTTTTGGCCATATTGCCCTGCTCTATTTTTAACATACATTTTTCTTCCAAGTGGAAGTACAGACACTAGTATTAAGCATACATTTTCTTCATGTTGAATAACTAGCAATAGCTTCATTTCAAAGTAATCAAAGGAAACAATGTTTTGGTAAATGAAATGATCATTTACTAAAACACTTTATAGGGCACTGTTGTTGCATCTAATATTCAACAGTTCCTCAAATGATTTGTTATTGAGGCAGCATCATACTGATCTGAATATCTTGCATGCAACACTAAATATCCTCTCAAGCAGTGCAGAGGAAGCAGATTTTTACATTCGTATACAGCTAGGTTTGGGAAACTGTTTTGGTTTTCTTTCTAGAACGATAAAGGATCTGGGAAGTGATGTCCTATCATTTCCCACAGTTTTAAAGTTATTACAATTTTAATGATCTGTTTTATAGAGCATGTTTTAATGTTAAATTGTGGTAAGAAATAAATAAGTAGCATATGGATGATAGGCAGATATTTTGGGCAGAAAGAATTTCCCAACTGATAGTTGAGTCAACTCATTTACATTAGCTTTGGAACATTTAGACTGAATATAGTTTGTGTTCTACAGTCATTGTTGGAGTGAATAATTCTGATTGTGCATCCCAGAAACGTTGTCTCCAAGAAGATATTTAGCCATGCTATCATCTGTCTGACTGAAAGGGAGGTTGCTCTGAGGGTCATGTCACAATGTGCAAATATTTTACTTACTGCTAAACAAGGAGTCGGGGCAAGCTGATCAGTTTGCTAAGTCAGTTATCAGGGCTGTTAGTCCACTTACCTCAAGCACTGATAATAATTTAGTCTTTTAGATGACCTGCTCACTTTCCATTATGCTGTCACACCAGCACATTTTATACTTTGTAGATATAATGACATCAGAAGTTCTTTCTTCAGTCGCAGGTAGTAAACTAACTCATTTAAAATGACAACATGCTATCTAACATCACCAGCATTTCCGCTGTGAAAAATCATCCCAGCTGATGTTAGTTAACCATATTAGCTACTAAACTAAGCTTAACATCCTTCTGTTTAAACTAGCAGTCAGGTTGCAAGCATTCTATCAATATCTCATTATGAGTTGAATTTCATTCTTGAGATACCATGAAACTATGAATTAATTGATGCAGATAAAAATACAGTAATATTACTTTATATATTTTTTCCATTAGTCTTTGATCTGTTAAGTATACATTGTTTATAGTTTTTATTTAAATGTAAATACAAATGTTATATGTAAATCAATTATTATTCAGTGCTCATCATTATAGTCATCTGTTAAGGTTATATAAGGTTCTTTTTACATTCTTCCTAGTCATTTATTTCAAGATTTAGTGAGGTGTGGTGTAGCAAAGTTGTTGTATCCCAACCAATATTGAAACCAAATCTAAGCCCTTTGTATCCAGGGATGTCCAAATGTTTGCATAAGAATTTACATAGACAGAGAACACTGTGCTACAGTGTTATTGGACATTTAGAATAGAATAAATAAAACACTTGTGATGATGTATAAGAGGCAGGGAGAAGAAAGCAGAGGTGGGATACCAATAATGTGGTTTATTAACAAACACTGTGATATGTTAACTTCGCACATACACTAAAACTCTGAACATTAACATACACACATTCAGTGACCGACACAAGACCAAGGAAACACTACAGCTAAATACAGGACATGATTAAGAAAAATAAGAGGGCAGAGGTGTGGAACAACACACAACAGCTGTGAATACTAATGACCTAACGTAATGGGGAGGTGGAGACATGATGTAGGATGAACACAGGCACACTAGTACATCTAAAAAATTTGAATATCATGAAAAAGTTCATTTGTGTTCAAAATTTAATTAGTTTAAAAATTTTATCTGTCTTGTTTTATATTGATTACATGTAGGGACATATTTCAAGCCTTTCTAATGTTGTTCTAATGTTGATCAGTATGACTTATAGCTCACAAAAATCAGAAATCCAGAATTTGAAATTCTTACAATAATTCATTTTGTGTTTGAGTAACTTATTATTTAGTTTCAACAATAAAAACAAAAACGGCTTGAAATATTTCACTTTACATGTAATGAATATAAAATATAAGAGAGTTTATCAACTTTTTAAATTAAACTATGAACACAAACTTTTCACAATGGAGACTAGACTAGACTAGATTCCACAAAACTCCACAAAACCACTAAGGGTATCTAATGGTAACTGTTACCAAGTTTTTGATGGTGTGATGCATGGTGGTATCTGTTGTAGCAGGTCCTTCATAGCAGATTATAACAATACTGTGTATGGCACACTTCCACACTGAGTTTTTGCTGATTTTCATGGTGAATGAAAAAATGTCAATCACACACTAAATGACTAGAGTTCATACACTACACCACTTCAGCCTGTTACTGAACCAAACTGAATGTACACAGGCCAAAACACACATACCTTGCATTACCAAGGAGATGCAAAATAAACATGAAAGCACAACAGCTGTCTGCTGTCATTGTTCGCACCACCATTTGTGATGACCACAACGAAGGTGAAAACGCTATTGGGTGAGGTTGTGAGTGGAAAAAAAATTGTTAGTGTTGTCTATACATACTGCACAGGGAGTTGTAGGTGGAGGCTATATTGGCATATTGGAGGCTACCCTATGTATGAGACAGATGCTGTCTTCTTATAAAAAGTTACATTCAACTTTACATGCAGCTGCAGTATTGGATATGTACTAGTGCTAGACTGTAGCTGCTGTGTCATTTAAGGTGAAGCATGAAAATCTATTAGTTCATTGCACATTAGTCCAGCACAGACAGATTTAGAGAGTTAGGGCTGAAACTGAGGTAAAAAAAAATCATGTAGTCTAACCCCAGCATAAGTTGTGAGACAGAGAAGTTGCGGATGAGATTTGTTCCAATGCATCCCATTGGTGATCTGGACATCTTGGAGGCCACTATTAGTATATACCAGTGTTGTGAATAACGGCGTTAAAAATAACGGCATTATGTAATGACGTCATTTTGTCAGTAACGGGATAAAATAATTAATTACTTGTCCTGTCATTACAACGCCGTTGATGTTACTGGTCATTAAAAGTGGTGCATTACTATATATTGATATTACTAACAGTAATCCGAGCGGACCTCTGCCCAGGCTAGTGAGGAGTAACAGGTGTTACACTGAGAACTGTGACCTATCGAGATCTGTGACTTGATAGAAGAAGTCTCGATAGGTCACAGTTCTCGGTGTAACACCTGTTTAACTTAAGTCAGTAAGCGATTGGCTAAGGCAGCGTTAATTTAGCCAATCAGAGCCAGTGTTTATACACGTGTGCCGAAGCACACCAGTGACGCATGACACAAATGGCGAATCAGGAGCAAGCCGAAGAAAAGTTAGCATTTTCAAGGTGGCGATATAAACATTATTTCAAATTCATTGAGGTTAAAGGCAAAAATGTGCATGTAATGTGTACATTATGTCCTCGGGCGAAGACTTTGTTGACATCCACTGTAAGCAACTCTAATTTAATAAAGCATCTCACAACGAACCACGCAGCTACAAAGTTAGTGGCTAGAAACACCGACACCAAAGTAAGCCGTCCACTAGCAAAGGACTCGGAGCAAAGTCCGCCAACCAGCAAAGGCTTGATTTTTGAAGAATAAGACTATAGAAGTTTTGTTATTAAGTTTACTTCTGTTGTGAACAAACCAGTTGTCTCAGGTTGAGAGAATTTAATTTAATTTGATAGATGTAAATGCACTTTATATAGTGCAACTGTTTACTTTTGCTTTTTTTTTTTTTTACAAAGATTTGGTATTTTAAAGGATTTTATCCTGCACTGGTCTGTTTATGTGCAATAAATATCAAAAGTTATGTACAAACACCTTTTTGATCTACTCATTTCAACTGACTGAAAACTGCTCTTTCAAAAAAATCCTTATTCTTTGACAAATAACTTTTTTTAACTGTAATGCAAATAGTTACTTTCCCTGGTAACGAGAAACTTTTATTATAGAGTAATTCAGTTACTAACTAAGTTACTTTTTTGAACAAGTAGTGAGTAACTATAATTACTTTTTTAAAGTAACGTTCCCAACACTGGTATATACTGACCACTGCTGACTAGGAGCTGTATTAATTTTGTGTCTGACTGTTGTGTGTTCCTTATTTTACTTTGACTTGTATTTCATTGCAGATAGTATGAACTCAAAATATTTCATGTTTTGCCTGGTCCAATTCATTTCACTTGTTGATATACATTCCTACATGTCAAGTCTGCAACAAATTTAAAAAAGGATAATAAAACATTTATCACTTTGTAATGTTGCTCTGTAGAGGGCGAAATATCAAATTTTTATTTTAGGATCATTGTTTTTAAACATCTGTCATTTTCCCACATACTAGAGATCCATACAATCACTTGTTGATACCACCTGTTTGAATCACATAATTATTATGTTTTTTTTTTATTTTTTATTTGATTGTTTTTACTTATTTGCCCCTAATTGCCCCTGTCCCAACTTTTGAATGTTTTTTGAATGTGTTGAAGGCCTGAAATGCAAGAAAGGATGTTTATTAACAAATTAAATGAATTTGACTAGACAAAACATGAAATATGTTGTATTCACACTCTCTGCAATGAAATAAAAGTAAAATGTGACCCCGCCAGGGAAAACCAGGCCAAAGTCACTTGGCAACTTATTGAGATATCGTGTCAATTTTGTGTCACTCACATTAGCGACAAAACTTATCCACTTTGTTTTATTGCTGATAATATAAGATAACAGTCTCAGATATCAATCGGACTACATATTTTGATCAAAAACAAAACTTAAATTCACAAAAAAAGTTCTTTTGAAAAACACAAATTTAAAAAAAAAAAAGAATGAGTTTTCCCTGGCGGGGTCACAAATGTTAACGTAATGTTTTTAATTTTTAATTTATTTATTTATTTATTTATTTTCTCATTTGCATTTCCCATATTATCCAACTTTTTCTGATTTGGGGGGATAAAATTGGTGCACAAAAATGACAGAGAATGCAGAAGACACCACTATCTTAAATGTCCACATTTGGTAACATGAGGGTTATTTTGGCTAGAGTAACATGCTGTTCTATGTTTATTCTTGTTGGAGGAACAGTAGCACTGAGAAGGATGGTACAGAATTGGCTGGACAGAGACCTTACCTTAATATCTTCATTCTTCTTAGTACTACTGAAATCCTCCTTTTGTTTTTAGCAGAATCAGTCTGGTTAATGAACTGGATCGACCTTTGTATGACACAGCAACTTGATCTGAAGCCCAAAGGAGTGAACTGTTTGTGCAAATAGGTTTCACTTCAGTGGCCTGTCAGGATCTGAAATAAAAGACTTCAGTCAGTGGTAGAAGTACGCTTAGTGAAGGGACATACTTCAGAGATCTGGAAACGTCCACCAGCTCCTCAGACAGCTGTCTGCACAGTAAGCTCCATCATGAAGTTCTTCTGTGGAAACTTTTTTTGCTCTTTTTCTTTTCTCAATAAAGTCTGACTTGGCTAGAAGATGTGCACTTGCTAGTATTAGGCGTAAAGGAAGAGCCGCTGTTTTAAAGTGCTATTCCTTTCATAGCTCCCTGTAAATGCAGCTACACGATCATTATTTCAGTGGTGCTCAGCAGTCTTGGAGCATTTTATCTCACATAAGCTGGATGATTCTTTTTCCAAGGGGGGTGTTAAATATAAATATGTTTTCTGTTCATTTTAAAGCAAGAAATCTATTTTAGCCTCTTTTCCACTTTAGTAGGCAAAATCGTTTCCCCAAACCACTTCCTCAGACTTTCACCATCACTGAATTTTTCTCTATACAAAACAGGCTGATTTTTTTTCCATCAATGCATTGACTTTAGCTTATCTACAATATATTACCCTAGATTGATCAGCAATATACTGTAATTAAAACCAATTGGCTAATATGACTAATATGCTCTGGGTGGAGTTTCCTTGTTCTCACTGTGTCTGTGGGGTTTTCTCCAGAGTCCAAGGTTTTGGAATTGGGTACTCTAAATTGTCCTGGTGTGTGTGTGTGTGTGTGTGTGTGTGTGTGTGTGTGTGTGTGTGCCCAGTGATGGATTGATGCCCTATCCTGGGTTTAGATTAGATTTAAAAAATGCCCTGCCTTGTGCCCAGTGAAGGGCTATTGGGGCTCACTGCGACCCTGACCAGGATTAAGCGGCTAAGGTAATGGATGAATGGATGGATTAATATGCTGTTGGTCCTCTGTCTGCTCCTAAAAACAGCTTCAATTCACCAAAGAAGACATCTTAAGGTGTCCTGTGGTATCTGCCATAGTATTAATATGTTAGCATCAGTTCCTTGACACACTTAAGCTCCTGCTTTTATTACACCCTAAGCTGTATTATCCAGTAACTACATTGAAAACAATGCAAACTGGTTGAGTTATTCATCAGTTATAAGAAACATGAAATGCAAGTCTGGAACCATCAGTTGTTCCAAGGAGCATAAGTGGATATGACCTGCAAGTTGTAAGGTGGAGCTATGGTGAATCTGACTTGCTGTTCCAGCACACACCTGATTGCAGTCTTGAGAATTTGATAGCCATGTTATTACGACCTGACCACTCATGACTAGGAGCTCTTCAAGAACCTTATTGCCTCAGAGATGCTTCAACCATATTTAACCGTCACTATCTAGTCCTTCTCAACATGGCTAAGGTTTGTATGCTTACATATTTCTCTTCAGCATTAAACACCTGGTTCTCTTATTGTCTAATATATCTCAGACCTTCATATGTTCCAGTTATACAAGGTTATGTTTATAGACTCATATGTAATACAGATGAACCTTAATACTATTAGACATTACTTTCCCACTAGGATTCTGTGAGACAATGAATAAAAGAGTATTGTATTATAAGAATATGCCAGTGAATAGATGATAGCTGTCCAGTAAAAGCAGATTCACTCATGTCCTGTGATTTATTCACCCCCATATCAAAGATGATCAATGTAATCAGTGGTTTTGATGTTGTGGTTGATTGTGTATGTAGTACATTTATAGCAGAAGGGAAAAAATCTTTAAATGTGCCATAATGTAACAAGATCTTAGTTCAGTTCATTATAGATTATAAAAAGGTACAGTTACAATTTTCAATAAGTTGAACATGTTATCAATATTTCACAGATGGAAGAGTAGAAACACAAAGAAAGCATATCAGATAAAGGCCAAAGGAGATAAGCTCATTCATCTTGTTAGCATTTGTCTGTCATCAACGTCTCATGAGCTGCTTTGATCGATGACGTGACGGAGGTGCGACATGTGCCGTGTTTCTCAATTAATCATTGTGCCAGTATTTGCACAGCAGGAGTATCATAGAGTCCCGCTCCAAATTAACCACCCGACCTCAACCCGGAAAGATCCTGAAAGAACGTCTTATTTTTCACCTTTATTAAGCTTCCTGTTCAAACACTTCATTGACCATCTGTTTGTGCCATGGTGTTGTCGGCAGGCGGTAATCATGTTGAAGACTTGGCACGGTCCTGCACCAGGCAGGAGTGAAAATGAACACTGTCATGTCCGTTTGAGTTTGGTTCAATTGTGAGCTTTTCTTTGTTTGATATTGTACCAGCTGTTACACTCTAAAACTTCATCTAACATCACACTAAACTCAAGGAAACATCTGCTCATGTGCAAACATATGCCACCAGAATGCTTCCAAACAACTGTAGACAGACAACTGTAGAGCCAGACATCAACTGCAAGATATCAATGTGATTTACTCTGTGCTGGTGTCAGCCCTTTTCAAAGACTTTACCCTTCACCTGTCCAACCTGCTGCAGGCCAGCTGGAATCCAGATGTTCACCTTTTTCCTGGCACAGAGATCATCTCCATTGGGATTTATTGAATTCCATTGCTTAAGATGCTTCTGATGTTGGCCAATGCAGATGTTCAATGCACAATTAGAAATCTTACACTGTAGTTACCAGTATGCAAGCATGCAGACCTGAACCACTTTAACAAAGGCCAAATTGTTATGGTCCCACAACTATTTGGAGCATCTCTGAAGCAGCAAAGATTGTGAAGTGCTTCAAGTCAGCAGCAGCCATTAGCTACAAACAGTGGCTTCCAAATTCTCCAGTTCTCAATCTGAGCATCTGTCAATATACTGGAAGAGCAAGTGCAACCTACAGGACTTAAAGAACTGGCTCCTAACATCTTGATACTAGACATCGCAGGACACCTTCAGAGGTCTTGTAGTCAATGACTCAGAGGGTCAGACCTGCTGTTGTGGCTCATGGATGACTTACAGCATATTAGTCATATTAGCAAGGCTGTCATATATTATTACAAATTAGTCCATCTGAAGCTCATATATTGTACTGATGCATCATTGCTATCCAGAAAATATACATTTTACCCAAAACAATTTTAAATAAGTAAAAGATATCCTAATCATTTTGACAAAGTCTTGATATTTAATTTACATTTAATGTCATGACTAAACAATAGGTAGGTTTTATGTATGGAATGTGTACATAAAGTGGTTTTGTAGACTGAAATAGTTTAATTTCTTCAACCAGAAAGCTATCAGACCGACAGCGGTTATAATATAACTATGCATACGAGAAGATGGTTCAAAGGACCATCTTCAGTCACCATCAAAGTGTTGGCTGGTGGGGAAAGAGAAAGTGGGGCACAAGTGACGAAAGCAGATGTGGTGCTGTGGTTGTTGCATGCTGTGATAGCTGATAGACCAAGTGTTATCAAAGTAACATGTCTCAAAGCAGTGCTCAAGCCTTGTCTTCATTTTACAACCTAATGACCACCTATTAGAATTGTCCTGGTGATGGCCCTGAGCCTGTGTTCTCAAGGCTGTGAATCTGAAAGCCTTTCTAGATTGGCTTGTACCTTTTTCACCAATTATTTGTGCCTCTCAGTCTGAAGTGTGATGCTCGGAGGTCACTGGGATGCTTTGAGCAAAGGTCTGCAAGTGTTAGTTGTCTTAATGGTTGTGTTTAGGTCCTATAGTCAGGTCATAGGTAGGTCAAGTGGATGTGGCAGTTTTCCAAGAGCCCAGGTGGGTCTGTCCACAGGGAGAGTGACAGCTGCCGTTATTCAGCGGAAAGGTCATACTTAGTAGGGCTGAAAGGAGTCAAGAGTCAATTGACTCTTCCCCTGTAGGTCTTTTTCTGGCACTAATGTAGAGGATACAGTAAGAAAACAGATCCATGATGGAACATTCTATGTGCTATACTTACAATGCATCCAGAAATATCTAACTCCAAAGTTGCTTCTGAGGACACTGTATTGCAGCATCCTCTACGCTTGTGGGAAATGCATTGCATTAGATGTTGGAACAGTAGTAATTAATGGAGCTTCATGACTCCAACTCATCTCAGGTCCATCAGTGCTCAACCCAAAGATCTTTAAACAAGCTTTGTAACTCCAGATTACCCCAGAACTGTTCAGTGAAATTTAATCACACCAACTTTAATCACACCAATCTTAGCTTCATCACCCCAAATCACCCCAGAAGTCTTTAAACAAGTTTTGTTACTTAATCTCATCCCAAAACTGTTCAGTAAGAGTGACATAAATCTATATTTTGATTACATTTGCTCTAAACTTTCCAAAAACCTATTTTTATATGTGTTGATATATTGTAAAATAAATATTTCTAGCCAAGACTTGAGCTCAGAACTGATGAAACAGAGGTGTTGGCTACATATGGGTTATTACAGTTTTTAGAAGTTGTATGTGGTCTTGTTTCTAAAGCTTAACAAATGTGAGTTGACACTGTTTTCACTCAGCCACTAAGCCTACATTAAATATTCATGAGATAGGTGTGAGGTTAGAGGTTAGAGCTCTTTGTTTAAGTGAGAGTGCTTTTGTTTATAGAGATGAAATGGGTTATTTCAAAACAATCCACGGGCGCTAATTATCCAATGTCCAGAATGACCATGTCATTATCATATGAATTACAAATTGTGTGAGTGGGTGGAAAAAGAAATGCTGCTCTCTGATTCACAGTGAAAAATGTGTCAATGCTGATTAGGCTCCTCTCACAAATCCCTAAAAATATATTTCAATTCAACCTATGTATATTTCAAAAGTAGACCCTTTAAGGTTTCCAGGGTATTTTTAGTTTTGTTTCTAAGAATTTTGTGGCACTTCATTAATATACCACCAGCGAGACTCCAGAGAGTTAATTATTTAATTTATAAAAATGTACATGGTCTTTGAATATTATGATCACCACTGGTTTGGAATGAACTCATACCCAATCATAATGTTGAGAGGACATGATCTGACTAATGTCCAGAAGGGCACGAAGGGAGGTAACATCGTGGAAATTGCTAACTTTGTGGAATGTTCTAGAGCCACCACAATGAAGGTCTACTGAGAAACGACTTTGCGCACATTGAGTCCCTCCCAACAACTTAACAGTGGTGCCCCACAGGCCATTGATGCCAGATGGGAGTGGCAACTTCGGTGAGTAGCACACAGCAATCACTGTGCAACAGTGGACTAGTTTACCTACATAATGAACAATAAACCATCAAGGAAAATGTCAGGGATCACAAGGGAGCCAACACTCTGAGCAAAGGGTGGATATTCTCCCTATCACGTAGGTGGTCTTAATACTTTAATATGATTGTGCATTATTTAATGTATTATTTGGTTATAAAAGTGAGGAATAAAGGGGTTAATCAGACTATGTGTGTAAAAAAAATGTAGAAAAGAGCAGCAGAAGAGAGTACAGCAGTGTGGGTGGTTACTGTGGGCATCGCGTAAGTGGGCAGCAGTGATGGAGTGCATTGCAGGAATGCCATTACTGTACATTTAAATTATAGCCTCAGCTAACAGTGGTGTATAAATCTTGCACAAACAGGTGCTGAGGGATGGGTTCTTGGAGGTTACTCTTTCACACATACTTGCAAAAATCCTCTGGATCAAGAGGGGATCACAAGCAAATGCTATAATCTGTCCTCCTTATCTCCATGCCTATGCAAATACAGAAGAAGCAAACTTACACTGGTATTTGTTTGTGTAGGATTCTGCAGCCCTTCACTCACTGGAGTTGAAGTTGTTTGATCAACCAGCCCTGTCGTCCTGTCGTTGCAGGGAGAGGATGGTTTTTCTGGATGACGTTCATTCTCAGATGAGTGGAGGCACAGAGTTTGGAATCACAGCTGCCACTGGCTCTGACAGAAGCAGGGACAGAATTTTTTCATTGCCCAATAAAAAATAAATAAATTTTAAAATCAAATAAAAAATTGTATTCTTCTCAAGGCTCCAAAGCATTCCACTGAAAGGACAGAAAAGTGACTCAGTGACATTTTCCTGAAAAATAATCCTCATTTTGAACCTTTCTATCTCATCAGAAGAGCAATTAATGAGTCCTAGTCTTTAACAACCTGTTATCTAGTCATTGAGGCCTTGTGACCTACCAACAGAATAGTTTTATTGGAGCTTCTGTTATGAGCTTTAATTTTGACGGGTGAGTTTGATTTGTTTTGATTTTAGTAGTTTTAGTCACATTTTAGTCATTTAATTATGGTTAGTTTTAGTCTAGTTTTAGTTGACAAAAACTGAAAACATTTTAGTTTTAGTCCATTAAATGTTTAAAAATATTTAATCTAATTTTAGTATACTATTTTAAAGATATATTAGACAGATTACTGCTATATAATATAACAATAGTCTTTAATTTGTGTTCCATTTAATAACACCTTGATATCATATTTTGTGGAAGAAAGCTGGCCATTTTTTTTCCAAAACATTTTGAATTTATTTAACTTTTACATGACAAAATGTAGTATGTAAATGCAATTTGGTATTAACTAGGGATGAGCGAGTACACCATTAACTGTATCTGTATCTCTTCAACCATCTAAATGATCTGTATCTGTATCTGTACTTGCAGTAGGCGGGGCTTAAACCAGAATTGGGCATGGTTTAACCAGAAGTGGGTGGGGCTTAAATTGGTACATTATTATAAGTCTGTAATTGATATAGATTGATCAGAAGTTGCTTTGTGTATGGTTTACTTAAAAACTATTTACAGAACAGCCTCAAAATCAATGTTTTTATTTTTGATAAGTTATATATATATATATATATATATAACACAAAGTTAAAAAATGTTGATTAAGGTGTGTGTGTGACTGAGTGACTGTGTGAGAGGGAGTAAGAGTGCAGCACAGCTCTGGCAGAGACATTTCTGTGTAGAGAGGGGTGGGCAATCTGTGTGACTGGCCAATCACAGATAGTGAAGACAGTCAGTTACCCAATGAGGATTTTCTTTCAGCCGAGCACGGATATTGACGAGTTATACTTGTATTCTGATCGTACTCGTCACAAATGCTTTATCCGTACCGGATACTCGTCTGAAATGAGTATCCGGCTCAACCCTAGTATTAATGTGACTAAACATCGATACATATCAGGTTTCTGAAAATATACACAGCAACTCCAGTAGAAATTTATACTAACATTATTTGCTGGTTTTCAGTAGGCTAAAATTACATTACACATGTCTGAAGAACTACCTATACTTTTGAACCTCATCCAGTCAGGTAACATCAATGATAGGCTGATAGTATGAGTCACTATGGTTAGCTAGGGGTGTACTTTGTAAAGACAACAATGTCCGTTCCCTACTGTACTGTGCTATAGTCTGCGTAAATATCCAGTACAACAAACAAATAACAGACACGTGAGAAGTCTGCCCTCAGAGATTTCTGTCACAAATGATAAAGGTCAGGTTAAGAGGGAAAGTTGGGCCGTTAACGTTAACTTGCACTTAATGTGGACTATCACGGCTTATGTGCCTTACCCCTTCCTTTCATTATATGATTGTATTTAAAATGCAACGAAGGCTGTATGTGTCTCACGGCTCCAGTTAGATGTGTTTGTGATCTCTTTAACCTAAACAAACTGATAACGGATTGCACATATCTCCTTTAGACATTTAAAATTAAACATATCAAACAATATACATATTCATCGTTGTTAGATACATTGGCTACATTACCTTACCTTTTCGTGTTTTTCCCAGTTATTTCAAATCCACAAACTTTGCCCTCCGTTTTTGTTTTCTGTGGCAGCAAAAGTGAAATCCTTCACTTCAAAAACTCCATAAATTGCTTCTCCTTTTCTGTCAAGCTATTGGAGTGACATGTGTTGTTAAACTTCACCAGTGTGATAGGGCAGCTTAAGGTGCTTTGAGAAAGTGAGACGGAAGGATGTGGTGTGGCAGGTTTATATAAAAAAGCGGATTACTAGACAATTACATTATTTTTGTCCTTCTGTGACATTTTTGTTTCGTTTTTATTTGTTGACAAAAAGTCAACGAAAATAAAAAATATTATTTTTAATTAGTTTTTGTCTTGTTTTTGTTGTGAAAAAATGGTTGTCAACAAATGTTTTTTGTCATAATTATTGTTAACAAAATTAACACTGACTTGAACAAAGTTTACAGATTACCTGATGAAACTATAGTACATTCAGAATTGACTCATTTGGACATGGCCATCATCATGGTTGAATGAAAGCGGTGCTAATGAAAAGAGAACCTTTGAGCTATAGAGCCAGAACCCCCATTTGGTGAAATGAGATGGACTGGGAGGTGGAAGGTGGAATGAGGTGGTGGTAGGTGCAAAAGCATTGTAATGGGAAACAAGAATGAAGTAGTGATGGGAATTTAAAGGGGAAAGGACTGGAATGAGGCTTCAGGCATGGTCTCGTAAATTTTGGTTATGTGTCAGACTGTTATAATCAGTGTATTTGAAGTTGCATTGACTCCACTCACCCTGTCATGACTCCAGACTTTTACATTTAAGGTTCTGTTAAATCTGCCCCTTCCTCCTCTAACAGTCAAAGTAGAACCTTTATGATACATCACTAGACCTTAAGGGCCATGATTGACCTTTAGGATAAACTATTGGACCTTAAGGGTCATGATGGACATTACACTATTAGACCACAAGAACCATGTATAAAAATAGATTTACACTGTTTGGACCTTGGAGGACAAAGGATTTTGTTCATAAATTGAATCTGATACATGATATTTCCAAATGTTTGTGAACTTTAAATTGCACCCATTGCTGCCACAGATGCACAAATTCACACACACACACACACATCTTGTCTATTCTCTGTAGAGACATACTGACAATAGAATAGAATTGGACTCTCTTGGACAGATAACCATGAACCTACTGGCACCATGTCTAATGCCAGGTGTGGGCTACAGTAGTATAAATTCTGCCAGCATTGAGCTATGGAGCAGACTTATGTTCTCTGAAATGATGGTGCTCTATTTAATTATTTTGAGATGAGTTGGGATGGTAATAATCCAAAATCATGACCCCACCAATGTTCTTATGAATGCAATCAAATTCTCACAGCAATGCACCAAAATCTAGGACAAAGCCAAAACTGCATAAACTCTTCCCAATGACTTTTTGATTGTGATTTTGGAAGAAGAATTTAATAAGCAGGTGTTCTGATACTTTTGTCCTTATCGTATAGCTGATATGCTCTAATGCTCTTATTTGTATTCTTCACTAAACCATGACACTACCCCAATTTTCTAGCAGTGAATTTTCTGCAAATTCCATAGCAGCAGCACCCTGTCCATGACCACCATGGTGACAGTTTCTTTAAAAAAGGAAGTGAATTTCAGCTCTCCTGGAGATGAAGGTAAATGAGGGAAAGTGGGTGCTCTTTGTGTTGCATATCATCAAACATTCATAAGTGGAGGGAGAGACCATGTTCATTATAATTCAGTCTACAGACTCATCCATTCCCAGAGTGTTCTCTATTGTCTGCATCACAGCCATGAACACACTTATCTTTGTCTGAGATTGCATAAAACAGTTCAGATGTAGTTTAGTGTTTTAATATACTTACCTTCACAGATGCTGGCCATTCAGGTACAATTAATTGAAGTTTTAACTTCAAAGTTAAGACTTTGCCAAATGTAACCCAGGTCACAAGGGTTCTCTTTATCTTTTGAAGCAATGTAGTGAGCATTAAAGTAACCTAGAGGGCCCATAGAGTGGATTTTTTTATTTATTCAGTTTAATTTGTTTCCTGTTCTACAAAGAAGGTATGTGATGGTAGTTCAGGTGAAAACTTGCCCATGTAAAACCCTGTGTAAACAGAGTGGGAGCCAGAAAATAAGTAAATAGAGAGCTGAGGAACAAGACAGAGAAGAGAGATAAGAGGAAGATAATTGTTGATTATTTGCAGTGTATGGAAGAGAAGTGTGTGAGGGAGGAGGATAGTGAAGACATGTTATGAATTCAATTGGTGTGGAGAGTCTGTTTGCACAACTTAAGATCCTCCTGTTATACTGTTTTAGATCCTAATTGTGTGAACGTGTAAGATCATTTTATTGTTAATTTTTTGCTTTTATTTGTCTACTGGGTTAAAAACGCAAAATTTGGACTCCAAGTAGGTGTTTGTAAATACACAAAAAATATGTAAAAATGACTTCTGACTGAAGGAGTGACTTAAAGACAAATTTAAATAGAGTTACTTCTCAGATCTGCATTCTATATTGTTTCTCATTGTGTCTAATTGGAGATTTGAGTGTGTTTATTTTTCTCTTTGTGTATGTGTGTAGACCTCAGGTTTATAAATCCACCCTGCTGAAGTCTGCAGATACTCAGAGAGCTGTTGGCCATATCCTGAAATCCAGTCTGAAAGCAGTACATGGACATGCAATGGCAGTTTTCTATCGCTCAAGGTTACTTCACTGAGCTAAGCACTAAGAGGTGAGAACTAAGTGAATAGTGAATGTACAGGGGTTAGACAATGAAACTGAAACACCTGTCATTTTGGTGTGGGAGGTTTCATGGCTAAATTGGACCAGTCTGTTGGCCAATCTTCATTAATTGCACATTGCACCAGTAAGAGCAGAGTGTGAAGGTTCAGTTAGCAGGTAAGAGCACAGTTATATAGTATATTACAATGCACACAACATTATGGGTGAAATACCATAGTTCAAAAAATGACAAATTGTTGCTGCACGTCTTGCTGGTGCATCTGTGACCAAGACAGCAAGTCTTTGTGTCTAAATATTATTGAGCCACTTTGGGGTGTTTTGGAGGAGCGAGTCAGGAAACAGTGTCCTCCACCAGCATCACGTAGTGACCTGACCACTATCCTGCAAGAAGAATGGCTTAAAATCCCTCTGACCACTGTGCAGGACTTGTATATGTCATTCCCAAGACGAATTAACACTGTATTGGCCACAAAAGGAGGCCCTACACCATACTAATAAATTATTATGGTCTAAAACCAGGTGTTTCAGTTTCATTGTCTAACCCCTGTAAATTGTAACAGTAACACTGTAGGGCATAATAGTTTTTTGTCTACTTCATTTATTTATTTTTCCTGCACAGTTTGGTGATTTACCTGATCAAACACACCTGATTCAACTCAGCAGGCAATTAGCATGTTTAATTGTAGTGTCAGAGCAGTGACATCACCAAACTGTGCTGGACACCGGCACTCCAGGACTGGAGTTGCCTACCCCTGGTTTAGGCTAATATTACCAAAGTCTTAGCCTTTTAGCTTTCTGTTCCCTATGAGTGCTAAGCTTACTGTTGAGAACATTCAATTTTCACACTGATTCTAAAACTACTTAAAGCTTAAACAGTGACATTTTAAGTGTGTAAAACATGTGAGTTATAAGTCTAATCATCAGAGTATTTTAGCCTTTTAGCTTTGTAAATATGACACATTCTTATGTTAGATATGACTACACGTAGTTGGTGAGTGTATATTCATTCTTTTATAAACAGAACAAATTTTTGGCATTTTTCATTTGGACAAAAAACATTAAGATGTCTTTTAAACTTGGCATTGACTACATTCAATGAGAATGTAAAGAGTTTACACTGGAAAACAAACAAACAAACAAACAAAAGAAAACAAAACAAAAAAAACAACAACAAAAGAAAACGACTAGCTATAGATCACAGGAACCACCACTGCACACTGACCACCAGCAGTTACCATGGGTGAACTCTGGGCATACATAGAGGCTGCATGGCATGGCAATCCACAGATGTATATCCAGAGTTTCTTCTTGACATAGACAACAAACCACAGTGTCAACATATTTTCTGCCAGTGGTGGACATACCAGATGTTATGCCCTCTGCATGCCTGACTCTGCTGTGTTTTTAATCACATATGCCACTTATCACAACCAATAAATATCACACTGATATATCATTGTGCTGTTACTCCACCAGCAGAGTAATATCAAAGTTTAGTTAATTATGCTGACAAAAATTGTGAACTTTCTCAAGGTGCCCCTCCCCAAAGCACTGACTTTTCCTTTTTAACAGCATCACCCAGTGTAATGTTCTCTGCCTCAGAACACAACAAATGCTTTGCACAGAAACCTGCCTCAGCATCACATACTTACCTGGCCTTCTCGATCGATAATTTTTAATAGACTCTGGCTCTGATTGAGTATGGATGTCAGTTGTGCGGAGGCTGAGAGAGAGGCGTATTAATCACTGGAAAGATGTCTTTTTATTATTTCCCTGCCGGCTCCCCACCTCCTGTGCTGGGCGCCGAGCCCCAGGAGGCTGGAGCTGATTGAGAGGCAGAGCTGGGTTCCAGCTGAGTGACTGTGGAGCTGTGGACGAGAGCTTTTCATCAGCGATGCTCGCGATTACAGCATACACTGGAGTATACACTCCTGTCTTTAGCACTCCAATCAGCATGCTGTGGAAGTGACATAGTATTTGAGCTGCCAGCTGATAGTTAAGCTGCATTCCAGCCAAAAACCTGATGTTTACACATTTAAATGCTGTCGCTCAACCAAGTTTACTTCTGTAGTTCAACACCAGCTCTGTGATGCTAATACAGGTGCATATCAAAATAGCTAATAGAAGCATAAAAAGCCACCAGCATGTTACTGTGCAAAATACATGTACATACAATATGTGCTTCAAACAGTAATGTATGATGCTTTTTGATTATTAAAAATGATCAAAAAGTGATGTATAGTTAAAAACAGTAGTTATGGTCATATTTAGACCATCTTTCATTGTTAGCACTGCATTTTCTGACTAGTTAGATGCTCTTTGATAATTAATTATCTTGTAATGAAACCCTTTTTAAAAGCTGTAAGGGATTAACAGTTTTTTCACCCAATGTTCTGCTTGGGTTGCTTGAGTCAAATGAATGCTCCTTTCAAAAACTGTAAACTAAGTTAAACTATGAACGAAAGCCTCAGAGATCTGTTCTTAGCATGGTCTTATTTTCATAATGCTCACTCATCCCCCAAGCAGATTTCATTTATTGTCACATTACCATCTTTTCTGGCTGCATTTTATTCTTTAGCTATATTTTGACATGCTAATGTGCATTTCACTGAATTCCCCACAAGCTGCTGTCCTGTATCTGGCCGGGAAGTCACTCTGTGAAACTGCCTGCAGCTTTTATATCATTCACTCCTGAATAATGGAAGATAATTATGATTCTTTCCATGAAGGCCTGATAAAAAAGCTCCTGGGTCTATTGTTTTGCATTAGCACAGTGATCTGCGCTCTACGCTGTGCTTTTGCAATGCCTCTCACTAATGTCATGCAAGACTGAGACATATGTGCTACTCTGTGTTGTCAGAAAAATTCTTTTACCTTTCAGTCAAAGTGCACTCATGAGCATTTCTAAGCACACCATAAAGAACAGCCTAATAGACTTTACTTCTCATACTGTTCCTTATAATGTGCAAAAATGTCATTCACTGATGCTTGAAGGTGAAGCTCAGTATTGTTATATGTGGAAATGCACTTCGTTATTGGTCTGTCTGGGTGGTGGTGGTGGTGAATTGTTTTATATAAGCACTTAATCATCACAGTATAACACCCAGTCAGTTCCTGAATAACTTCATGAGTATCAATCTGCCCAGTAAGAAAATCTACACAATTATTTAGCCTGCTTTAGTGCAAATGAAAGTGACAACAGATGCACTGGAGAGGCAACAGCAAGACACAGCCCAGAAAGGGAGTGGTTTTGCAGGTGGTGGTCATAGACATTCTCAATATACTTCCTGATTGATTCTTCTGTGATTTTGTGTTTTGCTAATGTCCTTGTCACTGGTAACATTGTAGCACAGGTAGTCCAGGTTCTCCATACACATGTGTCGTAGCTAGGTTAGCTGTATCTCTCAGCACAGTCTCAAGAACATGAAGGAAATGCCAGAACACACACTGTAACACTAAGAGGGCTATAGAAGGGCTTCAGCCCAGGAGCAGGTCAAGGAAACTACTCCTTTCTGTGAGGAGGAACAGGAGGAGCACTGCCAGAGCCTTACAAAATGACCTCCAGCAGGCTACTGAGGTGCATTTTTCTGTCAGAACTAGACTCCATATGTGTGACATGAGAGCTCAACATCCTCTGCTGGGATCTGTGCTCACAGCCCAGCACCATGCAGATCAATTAACATTCACCAGAGAGCACCAGAATGGGCAGGTCCTTGGCATCCCGTTCTCTCCACAGATGAGATCAGGCTCACACTGAGCACATGTGATAGACATGAAAGAGTCTGGAGATGTCATGCTGAATGTTTTGCTGCCTGCAACATCATCCAGCATGACAGTGGGTCAGTGATAGTCTTGAAATCCTTAGATGGCTGCACAAACCTCCACATGATAGCCAACGGTACCCTGACTGTTATGAAATCCTCAGAGCCATTGACAGTCATTACACTGGTGCAGTAGGCCCTTGGTTCCTCTTAGTGTTGGACAATGGCCAGACCTGCCTACACACCTGTGCTCAGCATCTGTATGCAGAGTGTCTAGGTACTGATTTCATTGACTGGTCATCATGTTCCCCAGAACTGAATGCAATTGAGGACCTCTGGGACATTATCTGTTGATGCATCTGACATTGCCATGTAGTGCCACAGACTGTCTAGGAGCTCACTAATGCTCTGATCCAGGTTTGGGAAGAAATCTCAAAAGACACCATCCGCCATCTTATCAGGAGCATGCCCAGACAATGTAGGGAGTATGTAACGGCCCGTGGGGTCCACAAACACTACTGGGTTGCTGTGATAAAATTCACACAACTTAGATCAGCCTGTGATTTTTCTTACTTTGACACAGTTTGATTTTGGATGCATCCCCCAGAGGGTTGATGATTTTGCTTTATATTGACTGTTGTTAGGTTAAATTACATAATTTATTTCAGTAAAGATTTTCAACTTGATTATTTTCTTAATCAAAATCTGATGTGTTTTTTCAAAATCTGATTTGGTTTTTCCTTTATTTTTGAGCATTGCATATTTCTAAAAGGCTGTTGGTGAGACATGACATTTTTGACATGTCTGACAACATAAAATAAATATAATTAGTATTGTCATCATTTATAATACAGCACATGGTTAAACCTGCCTTTGTTTTAGATGAATATGTTGTTATAAACAAAGGTGTCAAAAGTATTCACATTCATTATTCAGGTAGAAGTATAGATACTAGGGTTTAAAAAGACTTTTATAGAAGTTGAAGTATCAACTTAAGCTTCTTACTCAAGTAAAAGTACAAAAGTACTGGTTTCAAAACTACTTATAGTATAAAAGTAAAAGAAATGTAAGGAAAACAAATGCCAAAACTTAGGCTATGCCACCTACCCCCACCTCCAAAATATTTTTTTTCTAAAAGCTGTAATGACTATAATGTTATATTAAAATGGTAATGTTTAATTTTTTGGGATGTACTGGCTACCTGTTTCAGCTGAATATATGCCCCTTTAAAATTAATATATTTTAGTCATTTCAAATATATTAGTGGACCATATATGTCCATTATATGTGTAGTATTGAGCTTACTGGAGAGTGACGAGACACGTGATGTGCAGGTGCGATGGATTGCTTACCAGTAGGGTATCAGAAAGTTATATATGTTTATACTTATCATCCAACCACAATCAAATTCACTCTTTCTGGATGGCTCAATTTATCTGAATAGGATGTTTTTCTAATGATGACAAACTGAAATGAAATACATAGAAATAACGAGACTGTTTTTAAAATGTAAGAAAGTACCGATAATTGCTTGAAAAAGTAGAAGTAAAAAGTTGTTTGAAAATAATTACTCCAGTAAAGTATAGATAACCAAATTTTCTACTTAAATATAGTAACAAAGTATTTGTACTTCATTACTTGAAACCTCTGGTTATAAATTTTAACCCAACCTCAAAATAATCAGCTGTCTCGAGGATGGTTCAGTAAAATATATTTTTTAGAAATTAAAACATACAGATATTGATAAACATTTACAAATGTCTATTTTAGTAAAAAAAAAATGGAGGGTGGAATAACAAGAGTGTAACATTCTCCTGATGTGATATCCTGAGTCACACCCCCATGTCTTGTCACATGTCTGCCTGGTCTTGTTACGTTCATTGTACCCACCTGTTTCAAGTTATTACTCTTTAAATGTAAATGTGACTTGTCAGTCATTCTGTGTAGTCCAGCTCTGTGGATTCCAGGTCTGTGTGTATTCATGCCATATTCCTGTCGTCTGTGCTTCAAGTCCAAGTCTGTTTTTTTTTTTCAAGTGTAAAGCCCTTGTGCTTGTTTTGTTTTCTACGTCTGTTTGCTACGGTGGCCCTGAAGTGCAAACCACAACAACATTAACAAAGCGCTATTACAAATCACAAAACGCAAAAACATTAACGAAACGCTATTACAAA
>BRDA01039802.1:0-28439 GCA_036984385.1 Crenuchus spilurus
TCCTGTAACGACAGTAACTGGAAAGGAGAGGTTAATTACAAAAAGCTAAACTGAACAGGTGGGTTTTGAGTCTTGATTTAAAAGTAGCGACTGTGCCTGTATCTCGAACACTAGCTGGAAGAGAATTCCACAATCGTGGGGCTATATAGGAGAAGGCTTTTCCCCCAGCTGAAGCCTTATAAATTCTAGGAACTAGTAAGAGACCGGCACCCTGGGATCTAAGTAGTCTTGGTGGGTCATAGCGTGTGATAAGCTCTTGCAGGTATTCAGGGGCGAGACCATGCAGGGTTTTATATGTTAATAAAATGATTTTGTAATCAATACGATATTTAACTGGAAGCCAATGAAAGGCTGATAAGACTGGACTGATATGATCAAATTTCCTTGTTTTAGTGAGAACTCTGGCTGCTGCATTTTGAATTAAATGTCCCCCATGTGAGTCTGGTTCCTCCCAAGGTTTCTTCCTCCAGCTCTGAGGGAGTTTTTCCTTGCCACTGTCGCCGTTGGCTTGCTCACCAGGGATTAGGGATTAATGATTTTATGTCTGTTATTGCTAACCCTGTAAAGCTGCTTTGTGACATCAGTTGTAAAAAGCGCTTTATAAATAAAATTTGATTGATTGATTGATTGATTGATTCACTGTTCAATAGGCTATATACACACTGTCTTCCGTGTTCTATGTCAGCCAGCTCCTCCACTTCCGGTGCTAGTGTCAAACAGAGCAGCTGTGGCGTTTTGCAGTGATTCAACAAGTTTTCCCCAGGATTACAGTCAACGACATTACCTGTATCATTCAGACATCGTGCTATACGTCAGCAACAATAAAGGAGAAGGGCTTCAACCTATACTTTTGAAATTACATCAGCAATTATGAAGGTAAGATCCGGTCGTGTAATGTTAGCCGTTTTGGCTAATATGTTTATTTACTAGTCAAAGCTAGGGTGACCAAACATGTCTGTATTTCACGTCCTGTCCTGGGCGTCCCGGGTTTTTTTTAAAAAGTGAGGAAATGTCCTGGTTTTTAAATTACCTTCATTGGACCATTAAAATTTAAATTTACAGGCACTAGGGCACTGCTCACGGCGCTGCGTGTGACGTAATCCCTGAGCCACGTCAGTGAGGGCAGCTCACTGAGCCAACTCTTAAGACTTGCGATAACATTAAACATGTTTGATTTTATTGGAACACCTCGACGTTAAAAAGACTAAAACTTTCATTCCTGACCACTTTTCAGTCCTGACTGAGATGACGCGACTGCAGCTTGACTCTAGCAAGACTCTGATTTTATCCCGACTTTCAAAATTTGTCTGCAACTGTAAAATCCTGTGAAAGTCATTAGGTGTACGGTAGGCCTTAAGCAAATCAGTTAGAAGAGAGAGGACAGGAAACAGGTGGAGCAGCAGGGAGTGAGGTGAGGTTTTGAAGTTGACACAATTATTCTTAATTAAATTCAGAAATAAAATAAAACAGAATATGAGTTAAAACAGAATAAATGGGAATAATACAATGTGCTTAGTTATTCATTAGCTGTTCAGAATAGTTTTTAAGTGTCTGTGACCCCAGTGGCAGAGACTCATCTCTCAGACTTTCAGCTGAATGTGAACATGAGTGAATTGTTGATAGACTCACTGCTGCACCAGGACACTGTCATACACAGTACATACGGACATGCTACTGCAGTGCTGAATAAGTGGCTCTATATGCTTTAGCTTTAACCTGTTATGCTCCAAGCCTATTTTTACCCATTTCTGCCAGAAATGATATTCCCAAATCTTAACATGAAAAATAAAAACAGATAGTTTCATGATGTAATGTTACAGAAAAGCCTTCAAAGGTTTAATAGAAATACTCAAATACATTGAAAAGGATCTCCAATAGTCAAAATATGAACAGAAAAACTAGGTGCTTTTCAAAATGTCATTTTAAAATTTAGCTTTCAGTGGATATAAATTACACAGTTCCCATCAATGAATCCTTTTTGCTGTTAAAACTTGTCCCACCTTTATTTTTATACACTCCTGATCAAAATGTTAAGACCAGTCAAAAAATTGGAAGAATTGGCATTTTGCACTATTGGATCTTAAGAAGGTTCTAAGTAGAGCTTCATGACTAAAACTGCATTTTCACTCAAACATGATTTTTTTCAGCTGATCAAAAGTTTAAGACCATATCCTTTAACAGCCAAAATCTGCACAAAAACTTGGATTTCATGTCATTTTCTGTCAAATATTTACACTGTCAAGACCTCGTGATGGCAAAAGCGAAAAAGCTCACTGACTGAACGTGGTAGGATTGTTGAGATACATAAGCAAAGCCTCTCACAATGTGCCATTGCTGCTGAGGTTGGACACAGTAAGACAGTCATTTTGAGTTTTTTAAATGATCCTGAGGGTTATGGAACAAAAAAGTCAAGTGGTAGACCCAAAAAAAATTCACCAGCGCTGAGCTACAGGATCCAATTGGCTGTCCATCAAGACACGGGACGATCCTCTACCCAAATTAAGGCCATTACTGGTGCTGACTGCAGCTCAATAACCATCAGACGGCATCTGCGAGGGAAAGGCTTCAGAAACAAAAAACATCTTCAAAGGCCACGTTTTCTTCAATGCCACAAAATTGCCTGTTTGGACTTTGTAAGGGAGCACCAAACATGGGACATTGAAAGGTGGAAGAAAGTTGTATTCTCTGATGGGAAAAATAATTTAACCTTGATGGTCCTGATGGCTTCCAACGTTACTGTCATGACAAGGAGATCTCACCTGAGATGTTTTCTACACGGCACAGTGGGAGGGTGCATCATGATTTGGGGTGCTTTTTCCTTCAATGGAACAATGGAGCTTCAGTTTGTGCAGGGGTGTCAAACAGCAGCTGGCTATGTGGAGATGTTGCAGTGGGCATCCCTCATGACTGAGGGCCCTCGTTTGTGTGGTAATGACTGGGTTTTCATGTCATGTCATTTCATACACCGTCATCGCTTCGCGATGGTAGGCTGCACAGACGAGTCACTTCTCTTCAATGCCATCTGTCTCTGGTTGCTTGTAGCAGGCTAGCACCTGATAATCCAGTCCATGTCTTGATGTTATCCATCCAGGTTATTGTTGGTCTTCCACGTCTTCTCAACAGGGCAATGCTGCAGTTCACAATGCCCGCCTGACAAAGGACTTCTTTTAGGAGAATAACATCACTCTTATGGACCATCCTGCGTGTTCCCCTGATTTTAATACGATTGAGAACATTTGAGCATGGATGGCAAGGGAATTTAACAAAAATGGATATCAGTTACAAACAGTGGATGCCCTTCAAGAAGCCATCTTCAACACTTGGAGCAACGTTCCCACTAGCCTCCTGAAAACACTTAGCATGCCTAAAAGATTGATTGAAGTGATCAACAGGAATGGTGGAGTTACTCATTACTGAGTCCTTTTTTTGACACTTTGATTTCTGTTTTGAGGGGGTTTGGGATTTTTTTTTGAGCTATGGTCTTAAACGTTTGATCAGCTGATGAACAGCCTATTTCAGTTAAATTGTTGATTTCAATAAATTCTCTGCTCAAAAGTTTTTGTCTCTTGCACCCATTTTTTCTTTTAGCACTGTGAAGCTCTACTTAGAACCTTCTTAAGATCCAATAGTGCAAAATGCAAATTCTTGCAATTTTTTAACGGGTCTTAACATTTTGATCAGGAGTGTATATGTATGTAATCCAGACATTGCATGTATAATTTACAAGTTTTCTGATAACACTACCATGTACTGTGAAGTAACATGTTTAGATTGTAAAGTGATCTTTAATTGGATTTATCTAAAAATAAACAGAAGTACAGATAATATTGCATTTTGTTTATTTATTTGTGGTTTACTATAATTCTACAAATGTTCTTCTACGTCAATATACATACAATGATTTACTGCCATACCTACAGTGCAATCAGCTTATAGGTAATATTTTAGAGGATAGCGTGGGCTTCGATTCATATTAGCAAATGTGTCGTCGTCCCCCCAGTACCCAAACCGCTCCTACGCCCTTGACTAGACGTCTTTGGTCTAACAAATGGAATTGTAAACAAGAACTGTGCTTTGTGCTTTTGTACACAAAAGCCAAAAATGGGGTAAAAAAGTGTCAGCTGGTGGTTTTATTTTCTTTCTATAAAGTCAAGACCATCTATCTGCAGCAAAGTGACTGTTTATTACATAGCTTTGACGATACGTTTTAAAATTTCTTTCCTGCATAAATTGATTGAATTCACAAAAATATGAACATAATAGGCTTACTTACATATGGAAGGATATTCCAGATCCCTTTTTGTGTTTATTTGTGCAGTTGTAACATGCACACGACTCTGGCAGCTGTACTTGAACAAGTTTTTGTCTTTAGTTTTGAACCAGTTCTCCCATTTTGATAATGGCGCGATTCCTCCAAGGAATCACGGGATAACGTGACCAGTGCTCGTTCTCCCTTTTTAACTCTATGGTATATATATGAAGGGTTTGAGTGAGGTGGAGTCCCTCTACCCAAGGCCTCAGCACGGGTCACCACTTCTTTCTTTCTCAAGACAGTCACACACAAACACACACACACACACAAACACACACAAACACACACTAACCCTACCCTTAACATTACTGAGCTTTATAATGCTAATACATTCTCAGACAGCCTATTTATGTTTAAAATGTGTGTGTGTGTGTGTGTGTGTGTGTGTGTGTGTGTGTGTAAATGCTTCTATGGAAAGATGATGTATGTCAAAGGCACCACTTTTTAGCTCAGTTTTAGTGCCGCTGCGCAGTTTAGCGCAGTTAGGCCGCTGTTTAAGATCAAGAGCTGCAAGTCTGCTAAAGTTATTAAAAGTGACTAAGAAGAGATTAGTGACTTAGAAGAGGTTAGAAGCAGATTTTAGTTTTTATGCACTGAAAACATAGAACAACTTAAGAGACTCAACATTAGTATAAGAATTTAAAAAGCACCTGAAGTTTAGTTTATAAACTAAAGTTTTTATGATTTATTTGATTTTATTTACCAACTATATTTTTGTTCATTTTTAATCAAATGCTCTGTAATTTAATTTTATAGTTTCATTTTATAAACATTGTATTTTATGTTTTTGCAGAGACAGCAAAAAAAACATGTTAAAGTAATTGCTTTTATGTATGAAATGTGCTATTTAAATAAAAATTATTATTATTATTATTAGTAGTAGTAGTAGTAGTAGTAGTAGTAGAAGAAGAAGAGGAAATTTTAGTCCACAAACAAACTCGGTAAACATTAATAATCACTGGGATAGATCTCAAAAAATAGAACACCTCAACAGTGCCACAGGCTGATGTCCTCCATGCCATGGCAGATTGATGCAGTAATTCATGCAAAAGGAGCACTGACCAAGTACTGAGTGTAAATACTGTACATACTTCTCAGTAAAACAACATTTTTGTGTATTAAAATCATTTTATGAATTGGTCTTATATAATATTCTAATGTTTTGGGACTCAGTCACAGTCTCAACCTTTAAGACTAGGCTCAAAACATATCTGTTTAGTTTAGCTTTTGGTAATTAATACTTTACATTATAGAAAGGTTGTAGGTCCAGGGGTGCACTGGCGTAGGGATTTATAGTGAACTGAGATACTGGGGCTGTCATACGGCTGCTCACGCGTTCACTCAGGTTTGTTGACGGTGAGCAGAGGGATGCCAGTGTCTCGGGGAGCTCCAATGCCTGTTTACCTTCTGGCTCTCTCCTGTTTTAGATATTTCCAGATATGTCTGTTATTGCTAACCCTGTAAAGCTGCTTTGTGACATCAGTTGTAAAAAGCGCTTTATAAATAAAATTTGATTGATTGATTGATTGATGATTTGAAATACTGAGTTTTGGGTTTTCATTGGCTGTCAGCCATAATGATCAACATTGTAAGAAATAAACACTTGAAATAGACACTCTGTGTGTAATGAATCTATATATGAGTTTCACTTTTTGAATTGAATTTCTAAAATAAATGAATTTTTCAATTATATTAAATGTATTTGATGCACATGTATGTGTATAAATTTAAATATAAATTTAAAAACTACCATAACTCAAAAAGGTATATTTTATATTCAGTACACCTAGCGTGAAATATCAAGCCTTGTTTCTGTTGCTGTTGATTAATATTATTTATAAGTCACAAAAATAAAAAATCAAGAATCTCAAATTATTTAAATGTTTCATTTTGAGTATGAGAAAAATACTATTTTACGCTGACTGTGTTTATGACTACTTTAGATTAATGCTGAAGTATATTTAATCATGTTCTGGCTCAATTCCAGTTGCTATGGTAACCCAGGTGGTCCCTAGGCAGCTGCTATTGTAGCACATGTAGCTGCTGAGGTGTTGCTAGGCAGTGGCTCTGGTTTCTCGGTGGTTGCTATTCTGTCACAGGTAGTTGCTAGGTGATTGCTATGGTAGCACAGGTGGTTGCTCGGCAGATGCTATAGTAACCTGTGTGGTTGTTAAGATGTTGCTAGGTTGTTCCTATAAGAAAGCATTCACATTAATCTGATTTGAAAAGCACATTAAAAAGAATGGTAACCTACATATGAGCTTCATAACACATTAATAAGCATTAAATAATGTATTTATAAAATAATATTTGAATATTTATGAATAACTTATGTCAGTACT
The DNA here is from genome assembly GCA_036984385.1 of Crenuchus spilurus. NCBI lineage: Eukaryota > Metazoa > Chordata > Actinopteri > Characiformes > Crenuchidae > Crenuchus > Crenuchus spilurus. The sequence continues at coordinate 6,655 of BRDA01039802.1, forward strand.
CATAACATGACATCGGATTTTATAAAATATTGACATAACATACATAAGTGTTGAAAATAATTTAAAACACTATACATACATATTTGTCAGCATTCTCTAGATAATTTGACTAAGACCTGCCCTCTCTCAGTAGTGTCATGAAGTATGTTTGTCATAAAGGAATCTGATACCTTTAAAGAAACATTTGCTTCAGGGGCGATTGTAGTGACAGAGCTTTAAGCACCTATCAACACTAGTAACCTCACAGATTCCACATCACCGCTCCCACCCCACCCTGAATTGTTCCCATACATAACATTATGGGGGGAGTTGATTATACATTTTTTGAAGTGGCAGGGAGGGGGGATTGCTGTATTTTGAAATTTTCTACTTATATTTAAAAAAGACATTTTCATCTTATTTTTAGGGGTGCTTGGACTCAAATTAGAGGTGCTGAAGCAGCCCTATAAACAGGCTAGAAACACCCATGGTTATAACACTGATATGAATCATAATTTCCATAAAATGTAAAGTTTATAATACACAGACCCATTTTTGAACAACAAATGTTTTATGAATGATTCTGAAGCCCTCAAACTAAAGTGGTAACACATTTTACATCCATAACACCTTCATTAAGCAGAATACATGAAACATATGAGATGGTGAAATGAAGGTTTGTCACAATGGATAAAGAAAACATGACCACAAATGGAGCGCTACAACTTTATTTACAGCACATATTCAATGCTGATATCATATCAATATTTAATTCATTTTAAACCATTTTAATATAAGTAATGTAATTTAGGGTGACATTAGTGTAACATTCATGCTTATGACCATTGTGATCTGTGGCAGACAACACTGTGGGGTCTAGAATGGAAGCAGCTGACAGAAAATAATTGAACAGCCCCAACTATGGACAATTTTTACATCCATGCTGAAAACTTTTGGATTTGAGTTTTGGGCTTTTAGTTCAGTTTAAAACACTTGTTTTTTGCACTTTTATTCTGTATTAGTTTATTGTAACATGTTTTTTATCTTTTTAAATCTATTGTTTAAATAAAGTTTTTTATTGTATTCATTTATTGTATTCTGTCTTTTAAATTGTAAACCAATTTACCTCTGCATTTTTATTGTGTGATTTTTTTTATTTTTCTCTTTTAAGATTTATCTTATTTTTTATTATATTATTCTCTTCTATATTAATTTGCTGTTGTATTTTATTAATTTGTAAAGCACTTTCAATTACCATAATATATGTAAAATGGTCTATAACTTACTTTGTAGTATACTTACTTATTTTTATTGTACTAATTGTAGTATACTTACTTATTTTACTATAGCTTAATCCTTACTTTGCCTTAGAACAAGGTAAATTCCCACTGTACAAGCTATACTTTATTGGTTGGTATAATCAGCCATAATTTCTATATTAACTCAATTAAAATAATATCTGCAAATAATATATTAATAATAACTTAATTGCATATTTAAAATCAAGTGTTATCAATTTTCATATTTAATCTTAATTCATAATAATCTTAATCTTAATCTAATGCATTTTCCACTTATGATATATTTGATGTTTGTGGTGATTTCAATTTCAAATGTTGGCTGTTACCTGGAGATCGTTATGTTTGGTGACAAACAGGAAATCATTTTGCTGACACGCATTTCACAGATATGTAAACCTGGTGCATGAACATTGTACTTTACATACAAGAACTTTGAAATAAATAAAAAAACATTCACAGAAACCCATCATATTTACATATTTAGCAGATATTCTTATACTGATTCAGAATAGAAATGGATGTGCTGCCCACTGAGTTTTCTTGGTGGATTCCCAGGTGAAGGGCAATTAAACCACTCCTATACAATTCACAAATGAAATGTGTGACTCATTGGACCAGTATATCTATAGTGGTGCTTGAAAGTTTGTGAACCCTTTATAATTTTCTATATTTCTGCATAAATATGAACTTAAACATCATTCAATTTTCACACAAGTCCTAAAATAGATAAAGAGAACCCAGTTAAACAAAAATATTATACTTGGTCAATTAATTATTGAGGAAAATGATCCAAGATGACATATTTGTGAGACACAAAAGTATGTGAACCTCTAAGATTAGCAGTTAATGTGAAGGTGAAAATAGTCAGGTGTTTTCAATTAATGTGATGACAATCAGGTGTGAGTTAGCACCCTATTTTATTTAAAGAACAGGGATCTATCAAAGTCTGCTCTTCACAACACATGTTTGTGGAAGTGTATCATGGCAGAACAAAGGAGATTTCTGAGGAGCTCAGAAAAAGAGTTGTTGATGCTCGTCAGATAGGAAAAGGTTACAAAACCATCTCTAAAGAGTTTCCAATCCACAGTCTGACAGATTGTGTCCAAATGGAGGACATTCAAGACCACTGTTACCCTCCCCAGGAGTGGTTGACAAACAAAAATCACTCCAAGAGCAAGGTCTGGTAATAGTCAGCGAGGTCACAAAGGACCCCAGGGTAATTTTTAAGCAACTGAAAGCCTCTCTCACATTGGCTAATGTTAATGTTCATGAGTCCACCATCAGGAGAACACTGAATCACAATGGTGTGCATGCCAGGGTTGCAAGGAGAAAGCCACTGCTCTCCAAAAAGAACATTGCTGCTCATCTGCAGTTTGCTAAAGATCACATGGACAGAAGACTATTGGAAGAATGTTCTGTGGACAGATGAGACCAAAACAGCACTTTTTGGTTTAAATGAAAAGTGTTATTTCTGGAGAAAAGAAAACAGCATTCCAGTATAAGAGCCTTATCACATCTGTGAAACATGGTGGTGGTAGTATCATGGTTTGGGTCTGTTTTGCTGCATCTTGGACAGGACCACTTACCATCATTGATGGAACAATGAATTGTGAATTATATCACAGAATTAAAAAAAATATATCAGGACATCTGTCCATGAACTGAATCTCAAGAGAAGGTGGGTCATGCAGCAAGACAACAACCCTAAGCACACAAGTCGTTCTTAATACCCTACTCCCTAATCTGCACTCATTTTATTCACTTTCTAGTGTTAGTCATATCATGTTCACTCAGACATGGGATATTAAGACAAGAAACCAGTCAAGATAGATGCACATGCAACTGCACTGAGTAGCTGAGCATGCTTTTGTGGTGAATATGGGCGGCTCTCTTGATCTTGTAAACTCATGAAGTTTCAAAAGTGACACTCAGACGTCAAACAAGTGGGTGAAATGTGTCATCAAACTGCTTAACAGCTTCTTCATGATTCCTCTGATTGTGTGTATAGACTTGCTGCTGGTCATCTTATGCTTTTAGCTTTTCTAAGCATAATTATAAAATAATTCACCACCACCATTAATATTTGTACATTTAACAATCAGTTATTCAGTACATTCTCTTAGGCAGACAGTATGTCAAGCTGGTACTTATGCAATGTTTACAGTAAATGTGCAAGTATGTCAAACTTTAATGACAATTTGATCCATCCACGCACCCCACTCACTGACAATATAACTCATTGTCCCCTCACAGACCCCCAACTGTCAGTCTGTACAAGTCTACTGGGAGCACTTATTGAATATTTGAAAGCAAATGACAGTAGGGAAATCTCAGAATTGCAGAGTGTTGCAAGTTGATGAGTAGTATACATACACTGAACCAAAATATTTCCATCACTAAGAGTGTAACACAATGTGTGGATCTGAGTTCTGAATCTGTTTATTGCTGTTAACAGATGCATACAGATCTGTTACTGTATTTAGATTTGGACATGGTCTAAGAATCAAATGAACATTTAACAAGTAATTGTCCATTAACTGGTATTTAATTATAATCATGATTTTACTCTCAATGCTGATGAATAACAGAAAACATGATGAACAGTTTTAGTTGCTCTTCATCTGTGATCCATAAGCTAGTCAGACAGAGATGCACATGACCCAGCAAACATTATATTATACCATATTTGGCATTGAGTGAGTTTAAGAAATATGCACGATGTAAGTTATTTCCTTCCAATTAGTGTGGTAGCATCTCGGAAATTGCTAACTATGTAGGATGTTCTAGAGCCGCCATAGCAAAGATGTACAAAGAATGAAGTTCTTGCATAGTGTCTGCCTCCCAATGGCATAACAGTGGTGCTCCACCAGCCACTGATGCCAAAGGGGGACAATTGACATGACACAGTGGACCAGTTAACCTCTATAATGAAAACTGGAACAATGACGAAAGTGTCAGGGATCACCATTGTGCAGTCATTCCAACCATATGTTGGTGGAGAACAGTTGATTCTCATAGTCCAAGGGTGCAGCAGAAATGGGCAGATGCAAAGACCTGAGAGACTGTTTGCTTGTGGTTCAGTGTTTACTGACAGTGGCCTCCAAATTACCCAGATATCAGTTCAATCTGGGGGATGCGCTGGAACAATAAGCCTCAATTTACTTAAAGAAACTGCTGTAGACATCGTGGTGCCAGACAGCACAGGACACTTTCACTGGTCTTGTAGAGCTCATGACTTGGTGAGTTAGAGCTGTTCTATTGGCACACAGAAGACATACAGCCATGTTACACAAATTACATGTCAATGAGTCATAATTCATGACATCTATGCTCATCTGTGTTCTATAATTAACTTCATGAATCTGCTACTGAATGGATGAATTTCACACAATAATTTACTTCCTGATACATAAAACAGTTAAATAACTTAAGTTGGTTGAATTGGTTCAATCATGTAAAACTTAGATTCACCTGCTTTAATTGCAGATTCACAAACTGTGAATGTGTGAAGCACAAGCTGATGATGGAACTAAATGTGGCTAAATGGAAAGAAACAAAGTCACATTTCACATGAGCTTTTCCTCTCTGGTTAAACTTAGCCAAGTGTGATCACACCTTCAGCTTCTGAGGGAAACCACATCTGTCAACTTTGAATAGGGCCACATCATACAACTTATACAAATCTATCATACTGTTCTCACTTTTCTTATCTTAATGATGAACTGCTAAAGTCTTCCAAACTTCAAATGCTTTGTGATTAAGCTCACACAACTTTCAGATGCAACTAAAAGTAAGTGTACCATTTGAAGTTACCTGCATTTCTGCATTGATTATAAAAATGTGGTCTGATTGTTATCCAAGCCACAATTATAGGCAAACACACTCACACTGTTCATGTCTTTTACTGTACACACTGAGTAAACACCCACACCACTAGCTACCAAAAAAGAAAATTAACCTTTGTGTCTTATCCAAGAAATCATTTGCAAAAGCTGTTTCAATGAAAGAGATTAGATTGAAAGAACGAGATTGACTGTGATTTAAAAAAAGTCAGAAAAGCCTGGTTAATAACAGTCTGTTTAATAACAGTCTGGTTAATAAAGTCTGGTTAATAAAGTCTGGTTAATAACAGTCTGGTTAATAACGTCTGGTTAATAAAGTCTGGTTAATAACAGTCTGGTTAATAAAGTCTGGTTAATAAAGTCTGGTTAATAACAGTCTGGTTAATAGTCTGTTTAATAACAGTCTGTTTAATAACAGTCTGGTTAATAAAGTCTGGTTAATAAAGTCTGGTTAATAAAGTCTGGTTAATAACAGTCTGGTTAATAAAGTCTGGTTAATAATGTCTGGTTAATAACAGTCTGGTTAATAACAGTCTGGTTAATAAAGTCTGGTTAATAACAGTCTGGTTAATAAAGTCTGGTTAATAATGTCTGGTTAATAACAGTCTGTTTAATAACAGTCTGGTTAATAAAGTCTGGTTAATAAAGTCTGGTTAATAACAGTCTGTTTAATAACAGTCTGGTTAATAAAGTCTGGTTAATAACAGTCTGGTTAAAAAAGTCTGGTTAAGTGAGAATCATGCATTGATGCAATTGACTTTCAGAATAAATCATAAACTCAAACACTTTTCATACAGAAATGTAGCAAAAAAATTCTCAACAGTATACATATTTGCAGCTACTAAATCTTTTGGTGGAGGTTATCTGCTGCTAAAGGTGGTTGTACAAGTTATTTAATGACTTAGCTTTTCTAACCTGTACTGGATGTTTTCTCAATGTACTCAATAAAAGACATGAACAACTGTTTGTGCTATTAGTTTAGTTTGATTGTTTGTCTATAATTGACACTTTAATAATGATCAGATCACAATATATTAGCAATCAATGCAGAAATACAGGTAATTCCAAAGCCTTCACTTATTTTTTCTTGTAATTCTCACAAGTAGTCATATCAGAATATTATGACCACCCCAGGTTTGGAATGAACTCTGGGATGTCACAGATGCCATGTGTCAGGGTTTGCTTACATGTAAAAATAAGCAAGAAGTTGAACCCAGTCAGTCATAGTAAAGTACATGCTGCCATAGTGAAGGTGTACCAAGAATTGACTTCTTGTACAGCATAACAACAGTGCCCCACATGACATTGATGCCAGAGGATACATCAACCCTGTGGAGTAGTACAGAGCAATCAAAATACTACAGTGTACCACTTAACCTCTATGAAGATCACAGGAGCAACAAGGACATCATTGAGTGAATACTGTTAGTTCTAGGCATGTGCAACAGAAGTATGGTTAAGGCATCAATATTAACCAAGGTTCATCATTATCGTTGCCTCCAGTTGCACAAGAGTACTGTAATTGGACACTGGAAGATTGGATGATTTCAGCTTCCTGCTGCATGAAGAGAGTAGACAGTGGTGTATATGCCACCAAACACATGAGAAGCACCTCCAAGAGACATCAGTGGGCCAAACACAGGGTGGTGTTGGCAGCAGTGTTCATGTCTGAAGGATTTTTTTTTTACCACTAAGACCACTGAGTCTCAAAATGCCAATGGGTACTTGAGAATTATAGCTGAAAATTTGCACCTGTACATGCTGACATTCTTCCCTGGAGGTAATAGTAACTATCAACAGGATAATTCCATGCCACAATTTCTCGCTTTTGTCAACTGAGCCAAGGGTGGGTCATTTTATCAGGATATCATGGATACAAGCTCCTGAAATGAGCTTTCTTTACAGGGTGTCTGGGCTCTCCTTTAGAGGTGAGGAGGTAAGACATTGAAGGAGAGAAAGGCTTGAAGTAGAGCCGCTTCTCCTCCATGTCGAGATTAGCTAGTTGAGGTGGTTCAGGCACCTGGTTAGGATGCCTCTTGGATGTCAGCCTGGTGAGGTGTTCCGGGCATGTCCAGCTGGGAGGAGACCCCAGTGAAGACCCAGGACACACTGGAGAGATTATATCTGTCAGCTGGCCTTGGAATTCTATGAGCTAGAAGAGGTGTCAATATTGTCAATTAAAATAATTATTCTGTAAGTGTTCTAATGACCTATTGTTCAAAGAAGAAAAAGAACATTGCATTTGTGATATTCAGCTCAGCAAGACCTAGAAGTAAAACTCCAATGTACAAATGGTTAATAGAACATTCTGCAGAAGTTTCTGTCTGAGAAGCTCTTAAACAAGACATTTGCAAAGCTGTTCACATATTTTTCAGTATTTACTTTTTCACATTTAAGCATGCTGTCTACTATACTGGGGTTTTACCACTTGATAAGTGTTTAGTTGAGCATCAAATACTTTAAAAGGATTTCAGAATGACCTTTTTATTATTGACATGTGGACATTTTAAATATATTTTTCAATTGAATCTCCTAAATATATTTAAAAGAATCTTAAAATAAAATAAAAAATAATAGTAATTTATTCTTCCCAATGACAGGCTGCATAAAACTGCATTACATTATGTTAGTGTTCAAATCTATCAGATACAGATGTGCTGAGATTTTAAAAAAGGTTTGATTATGACTGACACATACTTTAAGATTATATACTGTATCTGTTGTAGTTGCTGATAAATTGAGGTCACATCACATTGTGTGCATTTGTGTTAACCACAAAACAGAGTTTCATACCCACCTTCTCTCCAAATTCACCCACAGCAACAGCACCCAGGCCATGTCATTTCCTGCCTCAGTCCCCCAGACTCTTCAAACCTACAAAGAAACCCACATAGTAAATTCCAGCACATTTTTTGCTAGGTTGCAAAAAGATTTCCGTGCTTAGTTCAGAGAGTTACTAGCACAGCTGCCGATACAAGTGCAGCTAAAAAAATCTGAATATTGTGAAAATGCTTGTGTTAATATTTTTTTCAAAAAGGTAAACTGATGTTTTTAGATCATTACACAAAAATTGACATTTCAAGCTTTTGTTGTTTTGTTGTGTGGATCATAACTCATGAAAATCTGGAATTTCAAATTATTTGAATTTTTTTCAAGATTCAGTAAATTAATTTTCAAATAGTATCAAAACAAATGAAATAAGTAACTTTACATGTAATTAATATAAATTTGCAGAGCATGCTCCTGAATTAAATTATGAACACTTTTTCAAGATATTCTCACTTTTGAAGATGCACTACAGATAATTGTCCTGAAAATACACAAAGAAAGACAAAGCAAATAAGCAAATGTGTCACTGTATGATTCAATTGTTCTCAAAATCAACAAGAGATGTGGGGTTATAAGCACACTAGGCCATGATCTAACAAAAAGCCAGAATAAATTACAGGAAAATTCTGGAAAGTGTTATACACTGCTCAAAAAAATAAAGGGAACACTTAAACAACACAATGTAACTCCAATTTCTGTGAAACCAACCTGTCCAGTTAGGAAGCAACATTGATTGTGAATCAATTTTACCTGCTGTTGTGCAAATAGAACAGACAACAGGTAGAAATGAGAGGCTATTAGCAAGACAACCTCTATACAGGAGTGGTTCTGCAGGTGGTGACCACAGACCTTTTCTCTGTTCTCATCCTTTCTGGCTGATGTTTTGGTCACGTTTGCATTTTGTCAGTTCTCTCACCATAGAGGTAGCCTGAGGTGTTGTCTACAACCCACAGAAGTAGCTCAGGTAGTGCAGCTCATCCAGGATGGCACATCAATGCGAGCTGTGGCAAGAAGGTTTGTTGTGTCTGTCTGCACAGTGTCCAGAGCATGGAGCAGATACCAGGAGGCAGGCCAGTACACCAGGAGACACGGAGGGGGCCGTAGGAGGGCAACAACCCAGCAGCAGGACCGCTACCTCCTCCTTTGTGCAAAGAGGAACAGGAGGAGCAGTGCCAGAACCCTAGAAAATGACCTCCAGCAGGCCACTAATATCCATGTTTCTGCTCAAACTGTCAGAAACAGACTCCATGAGGGTGGTATGAGATTTTGAGTATGATTCCAAATCCAGACTTCCAAGGGGTAATAATTTTGATTTACATGGATCATTTTTATGTTATTTTGTTCTCAACGCATTCCACTATGTGGAACTATTCCACTAAGACATCATGCAGGAGCAACACAAATCCAAAGGCACAAATACAGCTAATCTATGATGTCACCAATGATTCCCAGAGAACATGGTGCAGATTTCTCCAGCCTCATGTAAGTTCAGATTTCATAGCTCAGCAAGAAGAATGAGACAGGGCAATAGAGGCTGTAAACAGTGCTGACCAATAAAGCTCATTAAACCTCACATTTTCAAACAACAGTCTTTGAAGGATGAGGTGCTTGGACAACTCAGATCACTTTATATTTTGCAGAAAATAAATACTGCCATTTACAGAAGGAATGTCCTACTGATTATTAATAATGTTGGTGGTCCTGGGAAGTTGTATGATTTTCTCCCTTCAGGATCTGAAGAACTTGCTGTTGTTGGTAGAACCATGAGTTCTGTCCTGTGCCAGAGAACTGTAAGTGGAGTGTTGAACTGTCCTTGAACTGAAGATGAAACATAATCAGGTTTTGCAATAAGACAAAGAGCCAATATATGAATGTTTGAACTGGCCCAGTCCATGTTGTGAGATGATTCAGATGCTGTACGAGGCTTCAAACAAACTTTTCAGTCATGAAAAGTTATGAAGACATGAATTAAAACAAAGAATATGACAAGCAAACATGTCTTTTAATGAGAATTACATTTTCATGGTGATGACTTGCAAACATATGCATTCAAGGTATGTATTACATATTTTATTTGGTGTTTTAAAATAAAATGGGTGTAAATTTGCACCTTAGCATAGAATATGAATGGCATAAAAGCATATCTAATGATACCAACTTTCAAAGAATTTCACTGGACAAATTTTAACTTGCGGCTCAGCTTCATCAGTGATGGTTGAAGGTAGTTTCCATTAAAGTTCTAAGAATTAGAGACTAGATTTGTGAAGAACATCACTTGACAAAACATGATCGGCGTGAAGGTGGTTTCCATCAATCACATGTATGTAGTTGGGGAGGGGTTATACAGGAAGTTCTACCTCTACAGACCACACCGTGGTTCTTTCCCCCGTGTGTGTGATGTTTCTAATGGACAGAACTGTGTGACGATAGAAAAGGTGAAATCCTACTCATGAGTCCGTCCACCATAAATACAGTCTGCAGCCACATAGTGATCAATCAGAGCTTGGAGAAGCAGACAGAAGATCCGAAATCAGAAATCTACTATCCACTGCTCTTCTGAAGACTCAGTCATGAAGCCTTATTGCATCTTTGCCATCACCCTGCTGGTCTTTGCCTTCTGCTCATTGACACTCAGTCAAAGTAAGTTGTATTTTTAAATGTACTGACTTCTTTTTTTAGAGAATTGTTCATACGGATACTTGACACTTATAAAACTTGCTGTGACACATACCTACATCACCATTTATGATGAACAGATTTTCTATACATGATAAAGAAGGGAAAGGAACATCATTGCTGTGCATTAGTGTATTACACACATTGTGCCGTATTTATAACACATATAACATTTTTACAGACAGTCATGGGCCAGAGAAGTGCTGTTTCAAATTCATCAGCAATGTAATCCCTGAGCGAGTTGTTGAGCGTTTTGAAACAACTAGTCCTTCATGCAAAAATGCTGGTGTCATGTAAGTATTTTACCAACCACTCATGAAACATGCATGCCACTTGTATGTTAAATGTGAACTAATTCCATTATTTTTTGATGTGACAGATTCCACACAAACAAGCAGCTGGAAAGATGTGCTAACCCAGCTGATAAGTGGGTTCAAAGGCTGATGAACCTGGTGAAGAATCGTATGCTGAACGTCAAGGCAACCACAACTCCTGCTGACACCACTGCTTAAAAAGTCACCTTCTGTTGTCAGCTTGAAGAAAATCCTATAAGCTATCAGAATAATCTTCTTTAACCTGAATGTTGATTACTATTATATCTGAGAATATGTATGTATGGTTCTCTGAATTATTTGAGCCTTCAAATATTCTTTTACACATTTTGCAAAATTTGCAAATCCATACAATTATGTATTATTACATTTTATGCTATTTACATTTGGAACAATAATAAAAACATGTTTAGAATTTGACATTTTTGAGCCTGCATTTTGTCCAAGGTTTTAAAAGACCTTATGTTAATGGAGACAGTTATGAAACGTGATTATTCAAAAGAGATGTGTGTTTCATTACTCCTCCCAATAGGTGGCAGCATTTTCCTTTATCATGCCAAAATTGAGGTCCATGTTGACCTGTGAAGGGCCTGGATGGACACACTCCCAAGTATCTGTTCAATCCAGTAAAAGTAGAACTATTTTAGTAGTAAAAATTCAACTATTTTGTGTTTTTGATGATGAGTTTAGATTTTATAACTCAGGTAATTAATGAATATACTGCAAATAATACTATATATTATAATAATATTTTGCACAGTAGTCTGTCAATATACAATACTGATCTGGTCTAATGGATGTTTTTTCTAGTTAATCCAGTACAAAACATTTCATAGCCCACAAAACTTTGTTTGGCTTAAAGCACACAACACAGAGCAGTAGCTCTGGCACCTGTGCACATGAAGCCTAGCACTCTTTCCTCAGTTACTGTATTTTGGTTTATGCTAGGCTTTCTCTGTCAGACACAACTTCACTTGTAGATGGTCCAGCCTCGAGATCTTTCTTTCTACTGAAGCCATAATCACTAGTCTAAGGCATCTGAAAAAACAAACATGTAAAAGACATTTATCAGGAAGTCAGTCTTCTGTCTATTAAAATAAATCTGCTTCTTGTGTAATTTAACATATACATCAATGGAGTGCACTAAAAGGTGCGTTCTTCTACTTGTATTATTCTAACCATGGTATCAACAACATCACATTCTTCTCACATTTGACTGTGTTTATGGTATATAGTGTTTGTTGTGTTACATTTTTTATCCTGTCATAATGCAGAGATAGTATCAGTCCTTCATAAGAATGTGTAATGCAAGCTATTTAGCATTTATAGTAAATAGCAAATCAGACCTAACACTGAGGCGTGTGTTTTGAGGAAGACTTTGATGGGAACACCAATCGGAAAGGCTGGCCAATATGAGCTGAGTTAGCTAAAAATTAGAAGGTAATTCAATCTGTCATTTTCTCAGAGGACTGGTCAGTTATTATATTTAATATCCTAACCAGTAGACTCCTACATCCAGTATTACAGTAGTCGTTTTTGTTTGTTGTTGTTGGGATTTTTTTGTTTGTTTGTTTTTTTGTTTGTTTTGTTTGTTTTCTGGTAGCCTATTTCTGAAAAGTCACTGGGGAGAAACTGCTTGTGTTTAAGTGCTCAGATGGATAAACTAAAAGTGTTTATACGTTAATAAACTTCATATACAGAGAACTACATTATTTGTCACTCTACAGTCTGCATATACTGTTTACTGTACATATATTTGAGGGACAATTCTAAGAACATAGCTTTAGTCTAGCCTAGCAGCCCCGCAGACCCCACATCAGTGACAAAATGTTGATTTCAGAAGTGGGAGGGACACAACTGGCACACAACTGGGGTAAATTTCCCGCAAGGGATTAATAAAGTATCTATCTATCTAAAGTGGCTTGAACATTAAATTAAATTATTATTACTTATTAATAAATATATAATTGTATTAATAATTATTATTTGCTATTAATAATACACTAATCATAATTATTAATAGTTATTAAAATAAACTAATCAGTTCACTGTGTTTTCTAGTAGTTATCCTAGTTTTCTATTGTTACTGTTAAGTTCACTGTTCTCTTTGTGGTGTGATTCTTAATTCTGTGATTCACCTTGTTAGTCAACTTCACTCCAACTCATTACCACCAATTTTACACTTATTTTAGTAATGTATGGTCAACAGACCTCATTTACATAAAATTATACCAAATTTTTGAGTGAAAATAAGCAGTTAACATGGATCAATTTGACCCAAAAACCACAGAAGGGTTAACTAATAGCATTTCAACATAATTCATTATTTTTGTTTCACATTTAAAATTTGATAAACAAATAAATGCGGTGGTCAGGTCGTGTTTCTTGCAGCTCAGAATGATCTCCAGACTAAAACCATTTCTTAACACCTCTGACCTTGAGAGGGTTGTCCATGCTTTTGTGATATCGCGACGATTACTGTAATGCATTGTATTTTGGAATAAATGAAGCATCTCTTTCACGTTTACAGCTTGTTCAAAAAAGTGCTGCTAGAATACTAACTGGTACAATGAAAAGAGATCACATCACTCCAGTTTTGGCCTCCTTACATTGGCTTCCAGTGCATTACAGAATCCAGTATAAGATTTTATTGATGGTTTTTAAGGCTTTGAATGGGTGTGCACCTACTTATATTGAGGACATGCTGAACATGTACTTACCAGTAAGATTGCTAAGGTCATCAGAACTGTCACTTTTGTGTGTAACAAGGACTCATCTTAAATCTAAAGGAGATTGTGCTTTTGCTGTTGTTGCACCAAAGCTCCGGAATGGTCTTCCAAGTGTCATTAGATTTGCCCCATCAGTAACTGTTTTTAAATCTAAGCTTAAAACCTATCTCTATCAGAAAGCTTTCAGCAGCTGCTTATCTGTTGAGTGTCTGACTGTAAGATTGATGTTTGTTTTATATGTATGTTTTGTGTGTATTAGGTGGTGTCTGGAGGAGCTGTTTTCCTTGTAAAGCACTTTGGCTTTCAATGTGCTATATAAACAAAATTTACTTACTTCCTATTTACTTACATCGATCACCCACCCCTTGTGAAATCATTGTGGACTCTACTGCAATGAATGAAGTAAAACAAAAGCTGCCATGGAATTATCACTCTTCACTAACATTAACTGTCAACTTTCTAATTGCTTCCCGGGTGGGCTACCCACCGCTTTGGGCACAAATTCTCACAGCCTAGTGTGTTCACTAGTGTGTGTGTGTGTGTGTGTGTGTGTGTGTGTTTCACTGCATGAATGGGGTAAAAATGGAGTTCAAATACTGTTGTGTGCAAAATCACATTGGCAAAAAGATGAATCTTAATCTTAAACCTCCCACCACGCTCTATTTTGCTCTCTCCCTCTTTGTGCTGCCAACCAATTGGCAAATATAACAAACATGTAACAAGTATTTTAATCTCATAACAGGCAAATAAATAGATTAATATCTTGTTCACATAATACTGAGCAGCTATTGTGGGCCAGTCAAATTAAAATCACACACTAATACTAATAATCTGTTACCAATATTATGAAGATCGTTTACAGATTCAGAGGATATAATAGACACAAACTAGAACACAGGTGGCAAGTGTGTTACTTTCATTTTAAACACCTTATCAGCAGATATGATGGTAAGAAAACTGCTGGACACACAAACATATTATTTAGATAATTTTTCCTCCACAGTGGCAGCTACATTCTGCATTATCTACTTTAATATAAATAACTGAAAACAGAAATCTCTGCCTAAATTGGTCAATTCACTACAATATGTAGACAGCTCTGCTTTTAACCCTACAGCTCCATCACTTACTGTTTAGGAAAAATTACTTCAGCATTTAGGACTACTTACATTTTTTTATTTTTAAGGCATCTGGTCACTGTACTGTAGGCAATGAAGCAACATCATTTTCACCTTTCTTTCTCACCTGAACCTGGCTTTTTTCCTGAAAAACAATTAAATATCCATGGCTGACTGGTTGACCACACACACATACACATACACACAAACGCACACTTAAACAAATATGTTAGTTAGGTGGGCATTATTCATCTCATCATATCTTCTGTTCTTTCCTTCTAATTTTATAAAATTAATGGGTTAATACACATACAGATAGTAATAGTCTTGGCTCTATCAGTGGTACATTAGCTGTCTTCTCTGTCCAGTCTACAAAGTGAACAGAGCCTGACTGACAACCAACAAAGTGCAACATTAATTCCCTAGACAAAAAGTCAGAAATATATCTAAGCCCCACTTAACATTACTAACATAAAGAGTGACGTGTGATTCAGCAAGCATGAGGAGAGCTGTTAATGATCATGTGTTGGTACTGACTGAGTGATAAAGCACAGAAATCATCATCAGAACTAACATCACTTACTGAACTCATCGGCACTCAGGTGTGTGTGCAGACAGGGCTTCATGAACAGAGGCGGGGAAGGTGGGAGGAGATCGAGGTTGGAGGTCAGTGGATTATACCATTTGTGAAGCGATGGGGGAGGGAGATTTCTGTGTTTTTCTTGATAAAATATTTTGTTTAAAACGTGCATGCGTACTCGCACTGCCTGTCTTCTGACAGAGTGAATACAGTAGAGGGTGTTCTTCTATAGTGGTGTGATTTGATGACAATTTGGTTAATTTACTTTATAGGACATCAAAACATGGTATATATAGAACCGATGAACAATTCACCTGAATGTGCCATCACATTACTCCAAATTCATATGGTAAAAGTGACTGACAGTGATATTATGAATACATGCAAAGGCGTTGTTTAAAACTATGTGTTTTGCTAACAATTTGAGTTTTTATTTTTAGGGATGTACCAAATATATACAATCAAAAATATTCAGCCAAAAATGGTAAAAATACCCTTTAGGTGTTCAGTCGAATAAGTGAACAGACTGAATACGTGATACAGAACAATGACGTTTTTAATGACACTGTTACCTTTTTTCTAGTTCTCGGCTGTAAATATGAACCAGAGTGCAAGTTTACTCTGGTAAAGTTTAATATTGGACATTTGTTTGACATTCAGAATAGTGGTTCCCCTCACCAGTTAACAAAACACAGTTTCACCAACACAGTTACAGTTTGGTGCTGAAATGGAAGAAGACAGCAGACTACAAGCACAAGCTTTACTAAGCTACACTTGTTATGATGAAGTCAGAATACAGCCGCTTAGCTTTGTGTTTGTGCTCCGGCAGCTGCATTGTAAGAGTCTTACAGTTACCAGAATAAATGTGAAGTGTTTCAATGTTTGTAGCAAGTGACACTCACATTGAACACACAAAACATCCATGTGACTTACATCATTCATTTTAGACATCTTCATCATTTTATATATATATCATTGTCATTAAACCTGTCAAACATATTAAAATTAATTCCTGACTAACTCAAGGTTTATTTTAGGAAATAGTTTAGTTATTAATTTCATAATCATTTATAAAAATGAAGGTCCGTCTTTACTCTTCAGTATTTGGCCATATGTTGAATTTTGTTTAGTTTTGGACTAAACATTACATTTTATTGCATCCCAGTTTATTTTATATGACTTAAAATTGTGGTATACGGATAGCTGATGTGACATTTTATTTAAATTTGCCATCACATTACTCCAAATTCTTACAGTAAAATGCCTGTAAAATGCCTGACACTGATAACATCAGAATACATCAGAAGATGTTCTTCATGAATATAGTGTTGTGATTTGATCAATTGAGTTGATTCTTTTACAAGGCTTCAAAAAATGATATGTATATACAATCAAATGGACATGTGTCAGAAGTGTGGAGGAGGTGGATGCAGTGTGGTGAAGAAACGTGTTTCTTCAACTGAAATACTTGACAATGAAATCAAACAAACCTCTGGCTGTGGCAACTTGAAGACATTAATTACTAAGATGTTTAAGGCTCAGATGACAAACTATGAAGACCACCAATGACCGACACAGACTGTGGAACACAAGGCAACTTTTAAACCAAATGTAATCAGACAAGAGATTGGGCAACAGGGCTGTGGAATCACAAGGCAGGTGCAGCCATTGATGAGACTTGACTTGACATGACGTGAGCTGAAACATGACAAACAAAAACAAAACAGCATGTGGAGGCAAGACTATGATGGGAACAATGCTGTGATGTGTTGCACCTGGTCCTGGTCCATTCCACTGTGTACTGTACTGTTTAAAATGGAATGGCAAATAAATTAACTTGAACTTGAACTTGAGGGGAAGGTTTCACAAGATTATACCGGTACTTGAATTTTCCATTACTCCTAATTCCTACAGTAAAACAAACAGCACTCATACAATTCATGCAAAATGTGATGTTATTCATGAATAAAGTGGTGTGTTTTTATAATAATTTGAAATGATTATTTTATAGGACTTGTGGTATGTATAGAACTGAATGGATGTTTTACTTGATTTTGACATCACAGTTCCTACAGTATAATTTAGTGCAGAATTTGTGGGACATTTCCTGTTCTGCTCAGCAATGTAGGATAAATCAGAAACCTTTTAAAAATGACAGAGCTAATGGATGGAATGCATTCTGAGTCACAGTAAAATATATGCTCATGTAATACTGCTTCCAGTCAAACTCAGTGGGTGACCAGTCGGTGACTCACAGGCGTATATCTTCCTGTTACACGTGAGCTAAGATTAACTGTTCTGAAACTCCACAGCCAAACAAACCAGTGTTCCCTCAAGACTGTCCCCAAAACGCACATAACAGAATGTTGGTGCTGATTTTGTTAACATTTGCTAAAATGAGCCAGATGCCTAACATGTTGTTGAAATGAGTACTTTAGAGCCCTGAGCCCACTTCTGTAGTTTTACTTAAAACTGTCTAGGAGATGACAAAAACAAATTGTCAGAACTAACACCTCACACACAAACTCCAACTCCCATCAGCCACCACAACGCTGATGCACAAGGGCAACCAATCACGAGAGAGGGCCCTTTCCTGAGTATTGAACACACCTGCAGCTCATTCTAAGACTCCTATTTAAGCCTACTAAACCACAGAGACATTGCCACATCGATTCATTTCTCTGTGTCCTTGCCAAGACGTTTCTCTTGTATTATCTCTCATGTTTTTGACCTGTTTTGCCTTGTGACCTTGACCTTGATTTTGCCCTGTCTAGTTTGCTGTGTGCTTCGTTTTGACCCTGCTTTTCCCTCGACGCTGATCCTGCATTACCCTTCGTGTAATGTGTATTTTGAGTCCTGCAGTGCTTTGTATTGCTCTGAGTCTCTCAGTAAACTTTAACATCTGTAATCATACTTTAGTGCTTTTCTTGATTTCGATCTCCATTCCTCACACAAATCTCTTCTTGTCCTTCAACTTTACAGATGTTCAGCAGATCTTCTTGTCTTTCGTCTAGACTGTCTTACCAAAACAAAGATATTTAAAGAGGGTTTAGCTAGCTATAAGACTAAGACTAACCTCACTATGCGATACATTCTTGACCAAGCTTGATCAAACTTCTGACACATTTTAAGGTGATGGGACCTACAGAATAAAATATAGTAGTTTAAAACTTCTTAGCTTTCAGATTTCTGAGTATAATAACAGGAAAAACATTTACTTTCATGCCAATTTTGGTGGAATTAACAGTGAATGAAACACTTTCTCAGATCATTTTTTCTAAGTAGACCACTGAAGTTGTGTGTCATTCTGTAATCTGTAGTGCCTCTATTAAAAACTCAGATTCAGACTTTGTGGTTTACACACTGTAAAAAACAAAAAAGTCCAAAAATCAATATATTTTTGTATTGAATTCAAGTCTATTTTTCCTGAAAATGTTGGCTCCTCTATATTATGATGTTGTTTATAATGGTCCATTGAAGAATGCTACATCCGTGTTAGTTAACAGTCTGTTATACTGAAATCATGATACAAGAATCAAGCCTAGTATTAAACTTAAGTACTGTCATATAAGAACACCAAGCACTTACTGGGTTGGCTACTGTTGGCAAAGCAATCTAGCCAGCATTTGTGTGAGGTATTTTTGCAAGGATACATCTCTTAGGATCAGCCAGGGCTGAAGTGCCCTTAAGTAAGGCACCTGATGCCCAACTGCTCTCAGGGTGCAGTGGATGATTTTGCTGGCTGCCACTCAGGGCACATGTGCTCACTGCCCCCTAGTGTGTGTTCACTAGTGGTGGTCAAATTCCTATGTGTGTATAGCACTGTGGTGAAAGAACCGGTTCTTCCTTCCTGTATTATGCTGCAGTGTTAGCTTGCATGTATTATTGGCAGTTCAACAGATTAACAGATTAATCTGCAATAATGCATGACTGTCAAAACATTTCCAACTGTGAAATCTTTTCTTCCCCAAATGTACTAAAATGCATTGAGGTTCTATAGAGAAAACAGATATAATACAGATTCATAATTACTAAAATGGGCAAAAACTGACTGTAGGTTGACAACACAAGTTCAGTGGTCTATACACAGCAGAGAACAGACTTTTTCCTCTATATTTCATTGACAGCTGCCTGACTATGAGGAGACTTTCCTCCTGTAATTACTTAAAATATCTCTTAAATTTGACTGCACTTATAAATGAAGCTTAATGTGAACTTTTATCCATGCATGAAAAAAGAACTGAGCAACTGCGTATGGAGGGGTGGATTTTTCTAAACTGCAAGTGCACGCTATACTGTTCTTGAAGACATTCTGCACATCTCAGCCAACACAAAGGAAATGTGGGTGTTGATTATTCTGTGCCTTCTCATAATTGCCGCCCTCACACAAGACAATGGTACTGTCCAACCCTGCTTGCTTTAGCTTTCTTATAAAGCCACATGTCCAATTACGCAGGCTTTTTCAGCAGCTTATTAAGACAAATGTTGGCAGGAGGGCCTTAAATATTATGAGGTTTTAATAGCATCTAATTAAATTTAGTCCTGCTTGGTAAATGTCAAAGTCAAAAGAAATGAATTTTCAATAAGCCTTTTATCATATCTGCAGAGAATCACTGATGCATGCAAATGACTGTGCTGGAGTGAAAATGTGCTTCAACAAAAACAAATGTTTAAACTAAAATAAAATAAAGCAGTTAGCAGGCAGTTTAAATTGAATTCAGTTCAGCGACTTCCTAAACAATCTGACATTTCAGCCAAGCATTTGAAATTTACCTCCAGAGCAAAGAAAATCTCACACACATTTGTTTCTGTGAATTGTGGGGACATTATATATGTTTACTCAAACCTTAAACCCTAATCTGAAATTCAAAATATGTCTTCACCATAAAATGTCAAGATTTACTTTGCTTTGTAGTCCTGCAAGTAAGAAAGGTCCCCACAACATGGCATAAACCTGGTACATACACACAAACGCACTTTGCTAATACTAAACTAGTGAGGACATTCCATTAACTTGTGTAATACTGAGTAACAATAAACCTAAACTTAACATTACCAACCCAAGGTCAATGTTTCTGCTCTGACAACTGCACATTTCTTGTGAGGATCAGCAAAATGTCCCCTCTTTTACAGATCTCACATTTCATTTCAGTCCCCACCAGGGAGAAATACACACACACACACACACACACACACACACACACGCACACACACACACACACACACACACACACACACACACACACACAGATATTCAGTTAGGAATGTTACATTGTACACATTTGCATATTAGTAAACTGATTTACATACTGATTGATCTTACATTACATAAAGCTCTGTTGATGTGATCACTGGTGCTTTAGAGTAATTTAATTAAAAAGCTTCAGTGGAAGCTCAGGCAGCCACATTAAAATAATTTGTTTAGACGTAACCACTGAATTAGTACAAACTGGATTCCAAAAAAGTTGGGACACTAAACAAATTGTGAATAAAAACTGAATGCAATGATGTGGAGGTGTCAACATCTAATATTTTATTCAGAATAGAACACAAATCACAGATCAAAAGTTTAAACTGAGAGAATGTATCATTTTAAGGGAAAAAATGTTTCAAAATTTCATGGCGTCAACAAATCCCAAAAAAGTTGGGACAAGGCCATTTTCACCACTGTGTGGCATCCCCCCTTTTTCTTACAACACTCAACAGACGTCTGTGGACAGAGGAGACCAGTTTCTCAAGTTTAGAAATAGGAATGCTCTCCCATTCATGTCTAATACAGGCCTCTAACTGTTCAATCGTCTTGGGCCTTCTTTGTCATATGTTCTCTATAGGTGAAAGATGTGGACTGCAGGCTGGCCATTTCAGTACCCGGATCCTTCTCCTACGTAGCCATGATGTTGTGATTGCTGCAGAATGTGGTCTGGCATTATCTTGTTGAAAAATGCAGGCTCTTCCCTGAAAGAGATGACGTCTAGATGGGAGCATATGTTGTTCTAGAACAGGGGTCGGCAACCTTTAACACTCAAAGAGCCATTTGGACCGATTTCCACAGAAAAGAAAACACTGGGAGCCGCAAATGCTTTTTGCTATATATGCTATATATATATAGTTTTACCTTAACACTTTGTATAGATAGATAGATAGATAGATAGATAGATACTTTATTGTCAGACCATGGTCTGAAATTTGTTTTGCATGAAGAACATTGGCTCTGTTAATTACAATACATAAAAAAACAAACAAATAAACAAACAAACAAACAAAACAAAAAAACAACAAAAAAAAACAACAAAAAAACAACAACAAAAAAAAAAAGGAGTCGCATTATAACATCATCAATGACTATCGCTTCAGTTCTTTGTTTAATTTAAGGATTGACTGATATACAAAAGAATATTT
>BRDA01039811.1:5445-31536 GCA_036984385.1 Crenuchus spilurus
AGCGAGGGGTAGTGATGATGGATGATCGACTACGTAGTCTCGACGCGAAAGGAGGGTTTACTCGTGTTTACTTGGAGTCATCGGTTTTACGATTGTAAAATGACGTGTTTTGGTCCGACCTGTTCTCAGCCTGGTTTTGTGCAGTAAAATGTTAGCATTTTGGCTACTGAGGTTCATTTGTGCTCATTTGGGAGGAAAGCGCAGCTCTGATGCATCAGCTAGTAGGTAGTAGTGATGGGGAGCGAGCGTCATCTACCCATCCAAAGAGAACACAGCCAATTTTGCTCTGTCACTGACAAGCGATCTGGTATAATAACTTTCATTAATAGCTCATTAACTAATGATTAATAACTGTGAACAAATCATTAGTTCATGAGAATTTCATTAACAAATTATTTACTAACGATTTGTTAACATTTGCAAAAATGAATACAATCATTAGTAACTACATGAACTGTCATTTATAAATATTTGTTCATGTTTAAATTCTCATGAACTAATGATTTGTTCACAGTTATTAATCATTAGTTAATGGTTTATTAATGACAGTTATTATAAAGCTTTATGTCTTATGTTTATATTTTTGTAGTTTCAGATCAGATTTTATTGGTCATATAACCAAGCACAGTACAGCATGAAGCCAAATGAACTAAACAATGTAGATAGATACATGGATCTTTATTGATTCTGAAGAAAATCACATTGTTATAGCAGTGGACATAAACATGATCATAAACATACACACTAATGTATATTATGGCTTTGATTTGGTCGAGGATTCACTGATTTATTTTCTTTACTGTCCAAGCTTCACTCAACAGTTAAAACAGCAACATTTTTCCCGTTACACTTTTGTTAATATCCAGTTTTCACATCCATAAAGAATCACACAGAAGAGTGTTTGTTGAGTTTTCCTCCAGACTGTTTGTTTTACAGCCGTTCCTTTTTCACTCCTGGTCTGTATTTTATTCTCTCTTTCCATGTCAAAGTTTTCTAGTAATATCAGTGAGCTTCTGAGTGATGGATGCAGACTATCTGCTGGAAAATGCTCATCTTTCTCAAAAATCACCCCAACTGTTAAGTAAACATACACTGTAAATACAGTATTACTACTGTCAGCATGGATTTCAGCGGCACAGTCTGTTAAGAAATAACAAATCTAACAATCTGATGAAAACCTCACATCCTTTCTGGAGACAAAGGACCTCAAAATGCCAGTTTTGGCTTATGTTGTCTTCCTTACCCTGTGCAGTAATGTAGTAAACTGCTGCTTTAGCAGATGTTGTTTATTAACTGTTGGGATGTTCAGCCCTCCTTGGTTAAGTAAATACAATTAAATTAGTTAAGATTTCACAAAAAAAACCTGAAGTATTCATGTCCTCGCTGTGTCTGTGGGTGTCCAATTGGATCTCAGGTTTCCTCCCACAGTCCACAAACATGACGTTCAGGTGAACTGGTTAACTTGTTCTGGTGTGAGTGTGAGTTTGTCTGTAAGAGTGACTAGTGGTGGACTCGGTTTGGATAAAATAGAGGAATGCCCTGCCCAGTGCCCAGTTAAGAGCAGCAGTGGTCAGAAATGTTCTTTATCCAACATCAGGTGACATCTGCCTGGAA
Organism: Crenuchus spilurus; assembly: GCA_036984385.1. NCBI lineage: Eukaryota > Metazoa > Chordata > Actinopteri > Characiformes > Crenuchidae > Crenuchus > Crenuchus spilurus. Next base: position 7,060 of record BRDA01039811.1, read on the forward strand.
AATCATGTTTGATCAGTAAGATCTGTTAGTGAGACTTTTCCTGCAGTGTTTATTCAGTTTGCAGCAAGTTTGGTGTAGAAACATTTGATCTCTTTACTGAACCTACAGTCAGACCAATGAGAGGAACATTCAGCCACACTGTCAGTCTGAGAAAGTACTTGCACAGGAAACGTCAGCATCCTGGATCTGTAAAACAGCTCAGCACAGTCAGAGCAAAATGTTGGATCTCAGCCTTTCACAGTGATCCTGTAATTTACCTGGGCTCTCATGTCTTAATTCACATTCTTTTACAAAGTTTTCAGGTTCAGCTTTAGTTTGTGATCTGTGAGGGATGTTGTTTGAGCTGATCTACAGAAAGGATCTCAGAATTCATGAGACACCACAATCACACAGAGAGAACAACACAAAGACAAAGAGCTGATTCCACTTTATATCTGACACACCGCACTCAGGAAGTCAGAGGTTAATTTATCACAGAAATAGCAGCACAGGAAATGACCAGTCCATTATCATATCATAAAGACACAGTTCAGTATCTAAAACAGGGGTGTTGATGGGCCCGCTAAATGATTCTATAAATGATTCTTCTACAAAGAACTGGAAGCATCAGCATCTGATACACACAAGATCTTTGCCATTTCATTCCTGCATCTTTCCCATCCTTCCCAGCCTTCCCATTTTTCTCAAAAGTCCTTGTCTACCATCAACTCCTTTTCACTCAGATCAATCTACAGGACCCAAAGCAGTCAGACTTCAAAACTCGCACACTACACAAACTCTCATTTCTGTTACAAAGAAGCTCCAGGCTGCAAGATCTGCCAAGTTGTCAATAGTCCTAATTCTTCTTAACCTTTCTGCAGCTTTAGACACAGTCAACCAAAAGAATCCTCCTGTACGTCCTCACAAAAAAAAAAAAAAAATACTACCTAAAAAATATAGAGAGTAGTTGAATACTTATGAACTTACTTGTCATGTACATGCAGAGTGAAGGGTATGAGGTAATGGAAATACTTTTTGTTTATTATTATTATTATTATTATTATTATTATTTTCTCTTCTTATTTTTATTTATAAACATGTGTATATTTGTAATTACGGTTGATGTGTGATTGTTTGTTATGTATGTTATGTTTGCGGGACCCCAGAAAGAATAGCTGCTTTTTCAATAGCGGCTAATGGGGATTCAAATAAAACAAAACAAGTCTTGGAATCACCAGTTCTGCATTTCACTGCTTTGCATCTTTGGAGCGATCTTACCAGGTAACATGGCAGGGGGGTACATCTGTTCCTACAAAATTCTCCACTGGTGTCCCACAAGACTCAGCACTGGGTTAGCTTCTTTTCTTTTTCTGCACTCGTTCTCCTGGTGAAATATTATCCTCTCATCGGTTCTCTTACCACTGCTGTGCTGATGACTCTCAACTCATCCTTTCCTTCCCACCTTCTGACACCCAAATTTCAAGTCTTGGTACATCTTACCATGGATGGTAGCCTATCACCTGAAAGTCAAACCTAGCAAGACTGACCTGCTGCACATCCCTGGAACTACTGGTGTTCACCATGATCTTGCCATCAGCCTCGAGTGCTCATTGGTCACTGTATCTGCAGAAGCATCTTGGTGTAATTATGGATGATGATCGTTTTGACTCATGTTTCAAACCTGTCTCAGTCATGAAGATTTCTCCTTTATAACATCCAGAGAACTCAACATTTTCTCTCCAGAGAGGCCACACAGGTGCTTGTTCAGTCCCTCATCATTTATAGACATGACTACTGCAACTCCTGCCTGGTCTTCCTATGTGTTCCCTCAGGCCCTCACAACTTATCCAGTATGTGGTGGCACGACTCATCTTCAATGTTCTGACATTCAGTCATGTAACTCCTCTGCACATCAGATTCAAAATGTTGGCTTACAAAGCCAAGAATGGACCAACTCCTTCATACTTGATGGCGATGGTCAAAACTCCATCTGTACCTTGAGCCCTTCGAACTTCAAGCATGGCTTGGCTTGACCCACCATCCTTCAAGAAGCAGGGAAGGGAAGCATCCAGAGTTTTCTCGACTCTGGCACTTGGCAGAATGGCTTGCTGTCTTCAAACGAGGACCCATCTCTTCCAAGAGTTCTTATCCTGTACTTATTAAAGGCTTATGCTTGAACTCATGTCTTTATTGATTTGGTATTCAGACAGTGTATGTTGAGTGTTGTGTATCTAAGCATCCACACTGACTTTTGTATTTGGCAGCATCTAAGTTTGAGGTATCTTATGGATTTTATCCTGAACTACCTAACTAGGATGGCTTCCTGAATAAACAGTAAAGTACTTCTGTAAGTCGCTCTGGATAAGAGTGTCTGCTAATAATGTCTTACATATAAATGAATATCACTAGAAATAGTCCAGAATGACTCGAAAGACATCTTTTAATCTTTTCCACCACATAAGGTGGAAATGGACATTTATCAGGCCAGTGAATGTAACTGCTGCTACATCTAAGGTGGAATGGGACATTTTATTAAAATACAAACTTAGAAATACTTACACTTCTCTAAGCTATATTCCCGCTTACCGAATTAATCCCTTTTTGGGAGAAAGTTGGGTTTGTACTGTCAAGATCCAAGCCCCGCTCCTTGTGTTTTGTCTCCCTCTTGTGGCCTAATCATGTGTTACATGCCCTTGTTTAGATTCCCTGTGTCGTCATGTTATTGAATTCAGGTGTCGCTTGTTTGATGTGTCTTTATATGCTCTGTCTTGTCCTTTGTTCCCTGTTGGTCATTTTGTCTGCAACTTTGTCATCTGTCTATAACTCTGTCGTCAACGTTGTTACTTGCATAGAACCTTGTTAGTCTCCTTGTCATTTAGTCCAGTACCCAGTCCTAGCCCTTCTTAGAACTTTGTATGTTCAGCCCTCGTGCTGCTTTGCTTTCTGTTGTGTCTTTGTCAATAAAACCCCAGTTTCTTTTACATCTCTGCCTATGTGTTCAAGCACCTGCCTGCTGCCACACACATACATTGCTCAGTTGTACTGATCCAGTTTAAAAAAGCACTAAAACACAAAGTGGTCATCACACATTGACAGGCTCTGTTCTCTCTGTGATTGACAAACACATTCTGGTGTAGCTGAATACTGTAGCTGTAGGTGGAGCTTCTCAGATTGAGGGCAGGATTAATTCTACAGAGATCCTTTATTGTGCAGTAAGTGGAGCTCATTCCTGAGCGACTCATTACATTTCATGTTTTCAGACACAAACTGCCCACAACAAACTGGCTGGGTTGTATGTGGGTTGGTAGGTACTACAGTTATAAATACACACTATACAAATATAGATACAAAACACTGAAACATTTTTTAATATGTACCCTGTTATATTTGCTATTTTGGAAATGAAATGTTTTAACCACAAATAAACTTTATTCTGTTCTGAGTAGAACTTTAGAGTTTTGGGATTTGTGATGTAAGTACAATGTCATTATCATTTTTACAGCTGCTGTGTTTCAGTGCTCTCAGCTGGAGGACCAGTTTCTAGTTTGCTGTGTTCTCTATAAACCCAAATAACACTCTCTCAGGAGAGCATCTCTGGTAGATACACACACTAAGAGACCAGCAGCAGTGATCAGAAATGTTCTTTATCCAACATCAGGTGACATCTGCCTGGAAAATCATGTTTGATCAGTAAGATCTGTTAGTGAGACTTTTCCTGCAGTGTTTATTCTGTTTGCAGCAAGTTTGATGTAGAAACATTTGGTCTCTTTACTGAAACCACAGTCAGACCAGTGAGAGGAACATTCAGCCACACTGACACTGTGAGAAAGTACCTGCACAGAAACTTGTGCTACTGAGTCTGTCAGAATGTGAAGAAGAGTTTGCTCCTCATCTTCACTCATTTATAATGTTCTGTTGATCTAGAACCTTCTGCACAGTGTTTATAATGATTCCTTTTACACAAAACTCTACATGAGTGAAATGACCAACATATGTAACAGCCTGAAATAAAATCTTTTCACCTCGACTATAAAACTATGACAGTTACTGTAGTAAAGTTACTGTAGTGGAGATGCAGTGTTTTGTTCTGACCACATGTCAGTTTAGTCCCTCCTGAGCTGGGCTTTACTGTTTGTTAGGCTGATGTTTTTATCTGTTTCTGTTTTACAGCCGCTGTGTTTCAGTGCTCTCAGCTGGAGGTTTCTGCTTGTTGTACCGTAGTAACATTTCTCATCTCTGTAAGTACTTCATCATTTACGGGTTTTACAGTCTTAATGAGATTATTAATAAAATTAATAATAAATAACACTAATCTTCTCAAATGCCACTTTTACCTCAGGACGAAGAATGAGACCTTCAGTATATGATGACCTCCGTCATTGCCTTCATTATTATGACTATTGGCTTCATTCAGATGAGCAACCTCAACAAACATATCGGCCTGGTGTGATCAGGCTGTCCATCTTCCTCATCACTGGAGTCTGTTTGGGTGTTCCAGCTCCAGTTTGGGCTCTTCGTGTTCTGTATCATCATCATAAGAGTGGAGGCAGAGTCTCAGCCCTGGTTATCATACTTCTTCTGTCCAACCTTCTGGAGCTGCTTCTGACTCCTTCTGTACTGTCACAGCTGTTAAGGGATGAAAGATGCTGGCTGACATGCAGGATATTTCTCTCTTTATGGTCTGGTTCACATTTCTATGGGCTTCATATCCAACCACTGGTGGTACTAGAGGGCGCTCTCTCTTTCAGACATCCACACTGTTCTGCTCATGTTTTCTTTGCTCCCTGCTCCATCATCATCTCCATCATCATGTTCCTTTTTTTCTTCTTCTGTCTGTTTTTTAATGAAACACCTCTTATAATCATTGCTATGTCATTTATTTTAGTTACAGTGCTGACATCATGGATAGTCACTTGTACAGCTCCACCCCATACTGATGTCACTCTTTACAACAGCAGGAAGGTGAGCTCAGTAGTGTTAGTCTTCACATCAGCCCTGTATGTGGGGTTTGTTATTGTGTTTACCATCATGATAATATGGCCTCCCTGGAACCACAGTTTTGATTGTGATCTGTTTGTGATGGGAGTTTCTCTGATGATTTGCAGAATGCCCTTTGACCCCCTGTTGTGTGTGCTGGTCTACAGAAAGGATCTCAGAGTTCAGAAGACACCACAATCACACACAGAGAACAACACAGACATAGAGCTACAGTAACTCTGACAAACACCACTCAGGAAGTCTGAGCTGGACTTCTCACACAAACAGCAGCACAGGAAGTGATCAGTTCACAATCACATTATAAATAAGTCATTTACAGAGTCACACTATGGCTGCAGATCCACACAGCTTCACACCAATTTCTACTCAAATAAAGGAGCAGATGGAGATGTGATGAGCACAAGTGACCAATCAGAAAACAGTCAGTGATGGATGTTTATAACATTCACTTTCACTGGGGAAAGTTATGCTCAGGTTCTTTATCCTAAACTACTGTAAGTAAGAGTATAATATAAGAGGTGGGTGTATATATACATTCATTCATTCATTCATTATCACACCCGCTTAATCCTTATTAGGGTCGCGGTTAGTCCCCCACCCCCTCACTGGGCGCATGTATATATACAGTGTATGGAAATAAAGCCTGGAACATGCATCATTTGTGTGACATCACAGAAACCAACAGATGTTTGATAAAACTTCAGTATATTTTGAAAATGTTAGAGAAGCCCTGATACTCAATTACTAATACAATAATCAATAGGTAATAACTCATAGCATAGATACAGACGTCATACTGATCATTTAAACCAACAATGTTTATGAAAATAATGTAAAATTCATTACATTTGGCCATAGACCACAATTACAGTTAAGTTATGATCATCACAGTGACCTCATAGCATTCAGTGTTATAAATACAACAAAACTGTCTTATATATTCTAGTAAATATTTTAGGAAGTACACTTTTATTAATATTGTATTATATTCTCATTTATATAAATTCTTATTTTTGTCTAATATACAGTCATATCAGAATATTATGACCACCTCTGTGGAACGAACACTTCAGTTTCCTTCAACATCAATTCTACCTGTCTATAAAGATCCATCCATCAGTCTATTTGTCTTTTCATCACTGTTATTTTGTAATGGCACAATTGTAAAATTATGTTTTGTTTTTTAAATCCACTGTTTCAGTCATATTTTAATGTGTGTTATATGTTTCTTCTTTTTTTGCTTTACCTCTGTACTTTTTACTTTGTCTCGTTTAATTCTGATTTATATTTGAATTTGTATTTTTTAATATGTTTTAAAATATTTTAAATATTTTTGTATATTTTAATATGTAAAACACATTGAATAACTGTGCTGTATGAAGGTTCTATATACATAAATTGTCCTTGCCTCAATCATTCACACATTAAACAATCCATCTATCAGACTGCAATTTTGGGATGAATTTTAAAAAGGGAAACGGCGAACCTGGCAACTTAAGCACGAGGGCGAACCTATTGCGACAAATCCCGCCCTTCTACACTGGGATTGAACAAAAGTATACATATTTATAAAATATCTACCAATCAACGCGCAGACTGTTAGATCGACATTACTTTCAAGCCAATCTCCGTGCAGGAGGCGGGATATATAAGTACGTTCTGATTACGTCATAACGTCTGCCTGTTCCAGCGCGTAAGTGGTTGTATCTGTGTTTAGTGGTGAAAGTGAAGCTCACAGCAGAGTCTGACTTTAAATAAATATCTGAAAACGAGTCGTGACCACATCTGAGGTGAGTTAATGTTAATTTTGTACTGTGTCTGAGCTGTCAGGGTCAGTTTGTAGTTATATAGGCTTATGTGAATATTCAGGTAAGTGTAGACGAGTTGAGCAGGTTAATGAGCTGATTATGTTCTGAGATTTTGTTAATATAATTTATCAAAAACACAGACTCTGACGCTCCTGTTATCTAATATTAAATCACAGTATCACGTTATACAGCGTTTAAGCTCAGACAAAACCTTAGAGAAGCTGTATAAAAGCGTATTGTCACTTTATTGTGTTGTTTCACGACGTTTCTACACTTTACGGGCTTTCTATTTATCACAACAGAGAACATTCACACCACGTGACCGTGACCCTCCATCTAACTTCCGGTTAGTCACATCACAGCCATCGCAACACACAAATTTATCACTTCAGTAAATATTTGTTATATTTAAAGTGATGTATTTAAAACATTTCTACGGTTAATATTGATCTGACCGACATGATCCACAAATCTCCCATTATTCAAATATTTTAGTTGTGTTATTCGAATATTATTGACTATTGATTAATTTCTAATGTTTACGCAAACAGAAAGTACACAGTGCTGTTTATATATCGCCCAATGTCCCCATCATACTGATAAGTGATATTAAATCTTCACACTCTCTCATTTTTACTAGACTTTATCTCAGCTCAATTTTTTCCCCTGCTTTTCTGTCCTAATTCTGACTTTCTGCTGGTTAGTCAGTGAGCTTTTCTTTTTTTTTTTTTTTTTTTTTTTTTTTTTTTTTTTTTAGATTATTGAATAAATGACTGTACATAATGTTGATATGAAATACTATAAATTTGTTGGATATGTCTGTTTGGAGTCAGAAATAATACTCAATTAATAATTAATACCGATAAATGGTGGTGATAAATAGGTTCATTTTTCAAAATTAATTTCAAATGTCCACTTATTGGACTCTGAGTAACTTGGTCACCCTGCAAATGAATTTACATTTTATAAATTCCATTTAAAAGACATTTTTACAAAACTTTTATTTTTAAGGTGTCCAGTCTCAGATGCGAGGAGGTTACAGCTCATAAGAATCAGCAATCCAGAATCTCAAATGAATTTTAAAATGAAATAAAAGCTTAAGTGTAATTAAGTAAATTACTGTTCAAACATTAACATCAAAACAAAAATGCCTGAAATATCACTTCACATGTAATGATTATAAGATAAGAGCTGAATTCTGAACAAAACTGAAATTTTGCACCAGAATGTAGTTTTTGGAGATGCGCTAGTACCTGCAGCACTTCTCTGGAGTTTATACCTGGTTTGACTTTAGCACGCTGTATGCCAGGATCAAACTGTACTGTCAGTTAAAACATGTTCACCTCTTTACTAGGGCTGGTCATAACATACCTTAAACTTTTCCACTCTCTAACATGATTTTATATACACACACACACACACACACACACACACGGTGGTAACCCTACTAACGAGTATTCCAGGTAACGAGTCGAGATCTCAATGTTTTTGTAACGAGTAGCCTAAATTAGTTCAAGTATGCCAACCGCTAGGGGCGTGGCAGTCGTAGCATCCCCTAGATGCTAGCGTAGAAGAAGAGGTCAGTCATTACCTTTGACTGCTGTCAAGTGAAAGTGCTAGTGAAAGCGACGCAAAGAAAGCAGAAGGTAGTGAACAAGAAAGTTAGATAAATTTTACTTTTCATATGATAAGTGTAACCATGCCATACACGTACGCCTGTCTTCCTCTCTTCCTTAGCCGCAGCCTACACGAGCGCCTCAGTCCCGAGACAGGACACTTTAAAAACAAATGATATTTTGTAATGAAATATGTTAATTGCAGCCATTTAAATGGCATAATACAAAAAAATGTGCATCGAGACTGTAAGATATTCAGTGTCCAGTATACTGGACGTTTGGATTTAAGGGCATGAAATCTGAAAGACAGATGAACAAATGAACTCATTTACAATACAAGATACAAATTAAATGTATTTTCTGAGTTAACTGTGAGTGGAAATATGTAATACATTTTTTACAGTAAAATTACATACTGATATGAACAAATGTAATCACTTTTGCAGTACATTTCTACTATTTTATTATTATCTATTACCTGTTGTACAGTGAATAGACAACTACCAGCCAATACATATGCAGTTGTACATGTTCTGTGGTTCACTGAGTATCTGATCACATCTGTCATCTCATTATAGGGTTGAGGAAGAAACTTGTGGTTTGTTGCTTTGACCGTTTCTCACTGCTGCAACCATGGCCACAGCTGTGGGAGACACCAGCGTACTGGAGGAGGAACTGACGTGCCCCGTGTGTCTGGACCTTTACCGTGACCCCCGACTGCTGCCCTGTGGCCACAATTTCTGCCAGATGTGCTTGGTGAGAATGGAGGACCGTTTGGAGCGAGGCCATGTGCGCTGTCCTGAGTGTCGGCAGAGACACAGGCTCTCGGGGCCATGGCAGAAGAACTTCAAGCTCGCGAACATCGCCGATGATTTCAGGCGCCAGAGCCTGACCGAGTGTCCCCAGCATGGGCACCAGAGCACCACCAACAGGGCTGATGAAGTGTGCTGTGATTACTGTTCTGCAGAGGCCACGAATACGAGCAAGGACTCCAGGGCAGTGAAGACATGCCTGAAGTGTGAGGTGTCAATGTGTCCAGAGCATGTGCAACCCCACCTCAAGTTCCCCGCCTTCAGGGAGCACCCGCTGGTGGAGCCGCTGCGCGACATAAGAAAGAGGAAGTGCCAAGAGCATGATGAGATGTTCCGCTATTACTGTGTGGATGACCATGTGTTTCTCTGTAACGCCTGTACCATTGAGGGAGACCACAGTGGCCACTGCATCAAAACACTCAAGAATACCATGAGGGATATGAGGGTAGCACATCGCATTACTTCACTCATTTACCATTTGCTATGTAACATGACACACTTTCAGATTATACACACCTGACCAACGGCTCTGAGCCTCTTAACCTTGCAGGAGTTTCTCACAAACTAGATGTAAACAAATATGGTGGATGTCAAAGAAGCCATTTGTGGTTGTGCTTATTCACATACTTAGTCTCTCTGTAGGCCTGTCTGGACAAACAGCTGCAGAAGGCAGATAGGAAGATCCAAAGAGTGGAGAGAAACCTGCAGGACCAGAATGAAGTGGCACGTCAGAACAAGGTATTCGGCCCCCAAACCTGTTTTTCAGCTTCCGCTTTTCCAACAGGAGGGTGTTCCACAAAGTAAACAGGCCTGTCCATTAGGATCTGGGGACTATTACTACTGCACTCATCCACAGCGCAGGCTGTCAAACTCCAGTTCTGGAGATGTGGAATAACTTGAGGAAGAGAGCTAGAACAGGTTCCCTTTAATGTTGCATTACCATGTGATGTTTTAATGCTGCTGCCTTTTATTTAGCCACTGACTTTTTACAAGCATCATAGTCATTGATGTATTAAACATGTAACAGAGTCTACATGTTCCCTTAGTGCCCTTTTCACATTTTATTTCCCTCTGGATCAGCCATGTCTGAGTTTTTGATACAAATCTGTCAGATGCTGTCTTTTGTTGATTTAGCTGCTGCTAGCCTTTTAACCACTAAAAACTTCCACAAACCATAAAGTAAACACATAATAAAGCTTTTGAAGAGTCTGAAAGGAAGATCTTTGATTGTCTGCCTGAGAGAGATTTATGCGGAGGAAAAATAAACTAAACTCCATAAGAAAATTGGGTATAATTAAAGAATAATTTGGGTTTATTAAAGGAGGAATTATAATCCCAGCTACAGGTACACATGACCTGTAATTATATTATCATGTGATGTAGACATTCATGTTTGTAAAACCCTACAAACCCTCCAGAAGCTCACTGTAGTTTTGTTAATGGTGTCTGATACAGGAGTACAAACACTGAGGAGACAAACTTATCCAATCCCAACAGCCTTTCAGTGCTACATTAAGATATGAGAACATGGTGAAAAGGCCTAAATCTGATCTGATCAGTATTAATACAAAAAGGCTTGAAATGTCTCTTTAGACATGTAATGAATATAAAATATCTTTTAACTTGTTAGATATGTAGAACTGTTCTCATTTTCTGATGAACTACAAACACACTTTTAAAAAGATTAACCTGTAGAGCTTCAGTATGGGGTTTATGCAAATTAAACTAAATTAACTTGTGCTCATGTGACTTTCTGGGTGAGTTTGTACAGAAGAAGGGTGTCTGCCCTCATGCTTGGGTTTTATCCAAAATGATAATGGACTGTGTTGTAATTCTATTTTATTCTGACAGGGATATGCAGTAGATCACTTGGAGAGCAGCTGGTCACATGACTGAAACAGTCCTTTTTAGTGTACTTCATGAACACTTTTATATCACTAATATTGTTCAGCATAATAATTCTGAAAATGCTGAACGATGCAGCCAAACCTTGCAGAGGTCACTTTAATGCTGCTTATTCAGTTTTAAAAGGCTGTGAGCTGCTCATCACTGATTCTTTGATTACTTGGTGGCCTGTAACACATCCATCTGCCAAACACCTGCCTCTGCTTTCTTAGGCCTTCTTGGATGAAGCTGACCTGAGTCTGGAAGCCCTCCGAGATGTTATGACGACCCAAATGGAGAGTTTCCTGTCGTTCCTATCTGAGTCTGTGCACGAGGCGGAGCGCTGCCTCGGCACCCAACAGAACCTGACCCGTATCACTGAGGACCGTAGCCGCCTGGGAGAAGTGCACGCAGGCATCAGGCGATTGTTACAAGAGCATGACCCCTTCCATTTCATTAATGTTAGTGACTCTTATACTTGACTTGCTCACACTGGCCACTTCATTAGGTACATACAAAGTATACAGACTGTAGTTCGTCTGTGTACTTTTGTTCTTCAATGGTCACCACCACAAAGCAGGTGGATCATTCTCAGTGATGCTGACCTGATGGTGGTTTGTTTATGTCTATTGAATTGATCAGAGCTAACACATGTTCACCATGTTGGTGTCACTGAAATTGACACAAACTGTAGTCCATGTGTTTCTCTGCATTCTTCAAAGAGCACTTTTATGCTCAGTGGAGCCCAGATGGACAGATAACTAGTAGTAGATAGATAGTACTAGTAGAAGATAACTGCCACATGAGCGGTCATATCAAAGGCATCAGATTGAATGTTATGGTCTTAGCCTATACGTAAGTGAAAATGAATTTGAGATGGTCTGCATGTCTTGTAGTACTTTGCACATGTGATCTGTTATTCACTGATGCACACTGTTTTTTCTTTTCACAGGAGTATACCTCGTGTGCGAAAAGGTAAGAGGTCACTTCAAGTTGACTACAAAGAACAAACATCTGCATATTTTAAAGGCACACTTAATGTTTTCATTTGGGCTGCAGGGACTTACTATTGAATTTTATTTTTTGTCATTTTTTTAACCTTTATTTCTCACTAAGAACAAGCCCTGTTCTTTGCGTTCCCAGTCTGGCACAAACCAAAGTCTTTTGAGACAAACAAACCAACAAACGGAATTAAAAAGACAAAACCCTACCGAGAAAGGACCTCCGTGAGGAATAATTGCATTTCTCAGCAAAATAAACAGTAACAGTTCTTAAAAGCCAACTTGAAAAGGTCGTGTTCAAGTCTTACCACTGTGAAACTCAACAAAGTGTGTCATTTGTCCAGAAATACAGTGTGTGTGTGTGTGTGTGTGTGTGTGTGTGTGTGTGTGTGTGTGTGTGTGTGTGTGTGTGTGTGTGTGTCTCAGGTACTGCAGTCTCCTGAGAGAGCCTCTGTATGTAGTGTACAGAATGTCTGTAGATATGGACTCTCTGGTGGACAGTATGGACGGGAAAATTGATGAGTTTATGACGGACGTACGGCAACAGATCAGCTCATTCACTGACTCTCTGTGTGAGTTAGCAGACCAGCTTTTGGACTAGGTTTTTTTTTTTTTTTTTTTTTTTTTTTTTTTTTTTTTTTTTTTTTTTTTTTTTTTCCTACTTTATCTCTTCAGTCTGAAATGCAAGTGTACCCCTCTCTGTCTCAGGTGCTGGTGACGTGGGAAATGAAGGAGTGGAGGACGAAGACGAGGGAAGTGATGAAACCGATGTTGACCATGAGGAAGACGGGGAAGAAGAGGAGGAGATGAGGAGCGAAGAAGAGGATGAGCTGAGTCACAGTGAGTCTACCGATGAAGACTACACTCCTGAGGAGGAAGAGGAGGAGGACGAGGAGAATGAGTGAAGAAGAGGATGAGCTGAGTCACAGTGAGTCTACCGATGAAGACTACACTCCTGAGGAGGAAGAGGAGGAGGACGAGGAGAATGAGTAAGGGGTTAGTAACTAAGCCAGCCCTGCACTCGTAAGCACTTTTTCAGCACTTCTATACTTCAGAACAGCTACAGTGTTGAGCAGCTGTACCTCTGCTTTGTTCTTTGAGCTGACTGTTCACTCACATGCCCTGTTTATAAAAATTTAAGAAGTCTACTACTTTGTCAAAGTTCAGGAGTATCTAGGCATGTACTTCCCTGTCTGCCCAGTTGGGAAGCCTGCTGGGTACTCCTAAATATCTTGAACCTGCTGTGCTTTGCTTTGTTGTTGTTGTTGTTGTTGTTGTTGTTTGGGGTGTTCAAGTGTGAATGAAGATTGCATTTTTGTATGTGGTGCGTGTGTCAAGGTTTAAATTCTGAGTCAAAACATTGTCCACTATGCTGAATTGTCATCACTTATGTGGGGTCTGAGTAATGAGACTTAACAAAGCCCCTGGTGTTGTGGATGGAGTGGGGGCCAGTCTCACCAGTGTGAACACAAAATATCAATAACCTTGAGTGTTTTAAATGCTATGTTTATCAGTTCTGAAAATACAGTATGGATGAATAGTTTACATCCAAAGCCTTCCCTCAGTTTCTACAATGCACTATGCTGATATGATGATAATATAATAATAATATGCTTCCCTTCATGCCGAGCTTTGACCTCATGAACTCTACAAGACCTGTGGTAGACAGTATGTCACCAAGACATCAGCAGATCCTTCACGTCCTATAAGATGTGAGGTGGAACTGTGACAGGTTTTGCCACTGTCCAATGGGAAAAGAGCAGCATGACATTCCTTAAAGTTGAGCTTATACCCCCCTGGGGAATTTGGAGGCAATTGTTGGTATGTACTGACCACTGCTTACCATTTCACAGATGCTCTGACCATGTCATTTGTGTGATTCTGTCCTTATCAGAGAAGCCCAGCTCTTCATGTCTGCCCACATCTTCTACATCCAACACCTCTATTACAAGAGCAGTCTGATATCCCAGACTTTCATCATTACAACATGTTCACTTTAGCGATGAGTGGTCATAATGTTTTGGCTGATCTGTTGCACTGCTGTTCTGTCTGACAGATATACGATAGCATTTGTGCTACTGAAGAGTTACCAAAGCTATGAATGTAGCTGCTGCAAAGATTTCTACATGCACAGCATTGTGAACTACATGCACTCTGTCTGGTTTTAGGTTTAAGGCATAATTTAAGAACTGGACTAGTCTAGAAGTTTATTCTTAATGTCTGACTGGTTAATTCAGACTTGAGGTTGACGATTTTTTTTTTTTTAATCTGAATTATTTTGTTTAATGGGAGAATGTAAAAAAAACGTGTTATAGTGTTCTTTGAAATAAAAAAACTAACAAACGAAAACGTGCAGTACTGTGATTCGAAGTCTTATGGCTTTAAGCACTTAGCACTGGCCATTTACCTTATAATAAAAAAAAAAAGAGAGGTCTACTTTACAGGTTTTTCTCAGAATTTTGCAGTATATGTAACATTTAGCTGATGTTTAATGAACACTTTAAGATCATATACATGGAATAAACTAAAATATGACTAATGGACAGTTACTGCTGAATTTAACAGTACAGTATATGGACAAAAGTATTGGGGCACTAGCTGATTGGATTTTTAAAGTGTTTATTCTGCTTTTGTTGGAGTATCTGTCTCTACTGTCCAGGGAAGGCTGTGTACTGTTTTTTTGGAGCATTGCTGTGAAGAATTGCAGCAAAAGTGTGTGAAGTCAGGATGCTGGATGATTACCTCCTCATCCCCAACCCATCCCAAAAGTGCTGTATGGAGCACCAGCATGTGTGCATTTGTATATTTGTGTCAGCAATGGGTGCATCTTAATGTATCCTCTTTAAAACTTTGGTGGTAAGACTAACTTTGCAAGCCAACACAATAACTCCGTAGTCACCCAAATAGCGCAGTAGTTGTTTGATGTACAAATGCATTCCTCAAATTGCATCCAGGGCTTAGTCTCACAGATTAGTTGATGTGGTTTAGGACATGTTAGAACTGACTTTGTGAGCTTTTAAATAAGAGCAAAAGCATGGCTGCCTGTTTAATTATATTTTACAGTCATGTCCTAAGCCACAACAGCTAGTCTGTGAGACCTTCTTAAACTCCACGGAAACACCGGTCATTCCAAATTCGCATTCTTTGCATTCAAAAGTTCATAACTTTCATATTTTATAAACTACATACAAGCTGATGGTGTCATGAAAGCTGCAACTGTCCTGTTTCCAGATGAGTAGATCATTTTTGTAAACATTGAGACATCTAATGAGGAATTTGCTTCAAATAAAAAATGCCCAAAACTATAATCCAGAAATATGAATTATAATTTTATAATATTGAAATTTCAATCAATATGTATAAATCATACATCATATGAAAGGGTTAATTCTCAGAATTCTGAAATAATTAACTATTATGCTGTCGAGTGTTTGGTTTTTCTTTTTTTTTTATTACTTATCGGAAACTTCGGTCATTTGTAATTGCCCATTTTAGAAATAAAAAAAACCCCATTTATTTTACTTTTATGGCTATATGTCCATGGTTTTTATAACTCTTATGTATTATCTTGGTAGTACTACATTCATGAGGTTGTTCTGAAACTAACAAGCCCTCATTTGTCTGTCTATGACCTCTCAAAAGAAATCCATTTTTATATTCATCATGTGTGGAGAAAAAAAAATAGCCTCTATACAGGACTTGTATTTTGAAACTTGTCTATCGTGCCTTCAGATGTCATGTGACATTAACACAACTTGATTGGCCAGCTTCTGGACACACTGAGCTTTGATTTGATATGTCACTTGAGCCTGTCACCCTATAAGAGGGTTTAAAATTTAAATGCCCGAGTGTGTAGAAAGCTGTTTTTAGCTTAGAGACAGAAAAGAAACTTTTAAATAAAGTAAAACTTGAACTTAAAAAACAAAAACAATAAAGAACACAGTTTTTTTTTAGTAAAAGTTTATATACAGATACACACACCTGAGCCACAAACTGGATCCAAGATGGTCTAAATACTGTAAAATGAAGTATAAAAATGATTTTAAGAAAAATATCACCCAATGTCTACTTTTTTACATTTTGAAGCAAATCTGAAGAAAATTTAATCACTCTTCTGATTAAAAAACACATTCTTCTAACTTGAAGGGTTCTTGAACACAAAACACCAACAGTTTGCATTTATTCCATGCAGTAAGGGAGTAATAATCCTTAAGACTAAGCCATGAAAATTCAGACGAAAAATGAAGAAAATGCAGTGCAGTTTAAGTAGTTAACATCTGGATGAGCTTTGTAAGACATTTTTGTGATTTTATTTATTTTTGCCAATGTGACTAGGCCATTTAGGTGACTGAGTTCTAGTGTTTGTCAGCACTTAGTAGAGTGATATGGTTAGTAAACCTGTGTCTGTGTCTTGCATAACCACAGTCTGTCCATTCCCTATTCATCACATTACAGAAAATAGTAAGTGTAAACACTAAAACGCTGATAGTTTTTCTAAAGCAACCTGATATTGTGCAGCACAATGCTAACATTTTGGCTACTGTCCTGTATTGAGAAACTGCATTAGTTTGTATTAAAAAGTTTAACAATTAAGAAAATACAATTTTGCCTTATGGCACCATAGGAGGCCATTTATTTTGAGCCCACTCAGGAGCACCCTCTGGTGTCAGACCAAAGCAGAAGACATCAAGTTGCATCAGTGACTCTCAACTTCTCTGGTACAATGACTGTATAAAGCATGGACAGTGTATCTTCTCTGAAAAATGAAATAAACACAGGTATAGCACCGATGTTGACTGCAGTATGATGTGTAGCTCTGCCTATTCCCATGTTTTCCAATGACTGAAACCAATTTTCAGTGTCACGTTTCTTGTTTAAATGATTGACGGGCACATTTTGGCGGCATTATTTCAATCATTCGGTTTTCCGTGCATGTTACTGGTCAGCTTTGATAGCTCAGTTGGTTGAGTGGAGGACTGTGCTAGTTATCTAGTAATCCTTAAATCGTGGGTTCAAATCTAGCTTACGGTGTTTCAGACATAATTGCCGCTGTTTTAGAGTTATGCTGACAATATATTTTATAGTCAATTTGTAATTAAAGACATCATAGGGTTTAAAGCAGGGGTGTCCAAATCCAGTCCTTGAGGGCCGGATTCCTGCAGAATTTGGTGATCTTCCTGATCAAACACACCTGATTCAGCTCAGCAGGTAAAGAGCAGGTTTAATTGTAGTGTCAGAGCAGAGAAATCACCAAACTCTGCAGGAATCTGGCCCTCCAGGACTGGATTTGGACACCCCTGGTTTAAAGCATTCGGTTTTCACTTCCCATTACCTGTCAGCTTTGATAGCTTAGTTGGTTGAGTGGAAGACTGTACTAGTAATCCTTAGATTGTGGATTCAAATCTAGCTTGCAGTGTTTCAGGCATAACTGAGGCCACATTGGAGTTCTGTGACTATAGGCTTTATAGTCAATTTGTAATCAAAGACATGTTTATATAGTGCCTTTCTCAAACCCAAGGATGCTTTACAGAGTCTTAAATGAAGACAGATCAGAACAGTCACAAAGAGTTTGAGGTATGGAATTCCAAAGAGTTTGAGGTATGGAATTCCAGAGAGTTGGAGCAGCGACACAAAATGATCTGCCACCCATTGATTTTCATTTAAAAAGAGGGACTGCCAGAAATCCAGTGCCAGAAGACCTGAGAGTGTGAGGGAGATCATATAAATGAATAAGCTCCCTGAGATAAGAAGGGGCAAGACCATGCAAGAGTTTAAAGGTAAGGAGAAGGATCTTATATTTAATATGGGAGGTGACCAGCGACCAGTGAAGTTGTTGCAAAACAGGTGTGATGTGTGCAGAAGGTTTTGTAAAGGTGAGAGCTCTTGCAGCTGAATTTTGTACATACTGAAGATGGTTAAGCAGAGTGGAATGAATGCCAAAAAGAAGAAAATTACAATAATCGAGCCTAGAGAAAATGAAAGCATGAATCAACATTTCAGCATCAGAGTCAGATAAAAGATTAAGATTTACCAATTGCCAATGTGATTTTCACACAACGGAATATGACTTTCACATTTAACCCATTCGTGCAGTGAAACACACACACACACACACACACACTAGTGAACACACTAGGCTGTGAGAATTTGTGCCTGAAGTGGTGGGCAGCCCCCGGGTAGCAGAAAAGGGAAGAGGCGAGTGATTTGTCTAAAGTGGAAAAAAATGCAGTTTTAGTGAGATTTTATATGAGGCTCAAAGGTAAGCAAACGGTCAAACAGTACCCCAAGATTTCTATTTACTTTAGCTGACTGAATTTTTTTGTTGACAAAATGCAATGTGATGTAAGGGATTTTAGCTATCTGCAATTTGGAACCAACCAGCAGAACCTCAGTCTTACTGGTATTCAAACTAAGATAGTTCGAATGGAGCCAGTGCTGAAGCTCTGCAATGCAGGAGGATAAAGATTTGGTTTGAACCATGGGAGAGGTAGTACTGAGAAATTTGAATATCATCAGCATAACAATGAAAATCAAGGCCATGCTTCCGAATAATGTTGCCCACGGGCATGATGTATAATATAAAAAGAAGGGGCCCAAGGACCGATCCCTGTGGTACTCCATGAATTACTGCAGCAGTGGCTGACCTGTGAGTGCCAATTGAAACAAACTGATGCCTGCCCATGAGATAAGACTGTAACCAGGATAGAGCTAAGCCAGTGAATGCCTATACATGAAAGTCTAGAAAGAAGAATGTCATGGTTCACTGTGTCAAAAGCAGATGTGAGAGCTAAGAGTACTAAAATGCTGAATAAACCTGCATCAGTAATAAGTAAAAGGTCATTTGTAACTTTTAGCAGAGCAGTCTTGGTACTATGCATACAGCGAAAGCCAGACTGGAAAGCTTCATAAAGACTATTATGAGAAAGGAAAGTATGTAGTTGAGAAGCTACAATTCTCTTCATTTTTTTTTATAAGAATGGGAGATTGGAGAAAGGTCGATAATTAGACAGTGTGAGAGGATCTAAACCAGGCTTCTTCAGTATTGGGGTAATGGCAGCAATTTTAAGGGAAGATGGAAAAATACCCAGAGTAAAACACTGATTAATGAAATGTGTAATGGGTTTAGCTATAACAGAAGAACACGCTTTTAGAAGCAAAGTGGGTGCAGGATCCAGCTGACACGATGATGAATTGGAATGTAAAATGATATCGGACACTATTGAGGAGTCAACAGGGGTAAAGTCAGAGAGACAGGTGTTAACAATGATGCTCTCTTGAACAAGTGGAGGAGTAAGTCCTGTTTTTTTAGAGCCTTTCTAGATGCCTACCTTCTGCTTTCATAATTCTAAGCTCATGGGTGAACCAAGGAGAAGCATGATTTCCAGCTATTTGTTTAGTTTTCAGAGGGGCTCAGGTATTGAGTACTTTAGATATGGAGTTATTGTAAAGCAAAACTGTCATTAGGAGAAGAGACCAGAAAGATATCCAACAGAGAAGAACCCAGAAGGTGTTAACATGTTGAGATCCAACGTTCTTCATCTAGGTTTTCCCTTAACTTCATTTCCTGCAGGTCTGTAACAAGATGAGGCTCGTTCCTCTGCAGACTCTGATAAAATCTTTCCTTTATTTTGTAACCTGACAGGTAAGAGTAGATCTTTCTCATCTGCTCCTGTGGTGTTCTACATTCTCTGATGTCTGAGTACTTCTCCTCTCCAATCAGGGACTTCAGATCATCTGCAATAGGGCTAACCAGTGAGACCTTCTGAATGAGTGCATTCCTGTGTTCATCCACAAACCAGGTAACTGAAAAGAGACAAATAGTTGAGATGAGTGATAGCATAGCATGATAATTTATTGAAATGACCCACATTTGCAAAATAAAAGAAAGAAGAACCAGAAAGACAAGATAGTTTGGAGGTCCTAACAGTTGAAAAACAAAATATATTAAATGTAAAAAGACAGTTTCTCAAAGTTATACAGTTTCTCTCAATATACAGAAAATGAACAACCCATCAAAAGGATGAAAAAAAGATTCTGCAAAGCAGTTCTATCTAACATGCTTAGATATTTCATGAACTTACTGTATTCCTTAGTTGAATGTTGTTCATCTGCAAAACAAATGAGAACATTAGTCTTCCATAAACATCCAAAGAATCTCCACAGAGGACAGAAATGCTATGGAAGGAGTTACAGGATTTACGTTTTATGATCAATAGTCATAGGCCAGATTTGCTGTTAATATAAAGCTCATTCAATTTATGGCTGCATCAGATTTAAAAACCTCTGGATCATCTAACTACAATTAACATGCTAATCATTATATTTCCCATGTTAGAAGTGTGGTAGACCAATATAGGGCGTATAACCATTATGGGTAGTATTTACTCAGTTAAAAATGGACAGCAATACAAGATACCAGGTTTTGTATTTGATGGCAAGCATCTTGATAAGGAGAGAGGGAAAGTTATATTTCCATTTATATTCAGAATGAGCTTTCAGTTTATTTAAATATTTTTTCCACTTGTCTCGCCTACAATTTTAGTGAGTACACCTGCATATCACATTAGTAATCTCTAGTAATAAATATATTTGCCTAGTGTTTTACCTATTTTGCTATGTACTAGTGCATCTCCAAAAATGTAAATTCTAATTAAAAATTAGAATATTGTGTTCATAATTTAATTCTGAAAGGTAAACGGTCATATATTTGATATTTATTACACATAAAGTGACATATTTCAGGTATTTTTCTGTTTTATTGTTGATACTGTGTGGATAGTAACTTACTCAAACTCAAAATGAAATATTTTAATAATTTGAGATTCTGCATTTCTGATTTTCTTGAGCTATAAGCAAATAAATAATCTAGTATAACACTGCATTTAATCAAATAAATATATATGTAGGTATATGAATGCATACAGCTGGGACATGTAAAATCTGGTCTAATTAACCCCAACCCTAAATCTATTATACCCTGGAGTTGAAAAATACTGATTAACTGATTGGTTGCCATTAATGCTGCATAATAGGAAACCATTGAAGTAGATCCAGTAAGCATAGCTGCCATTATTCTGTCCATGACTAAAGAAAGCAGTATCCTACTTAGCTTCTTTTTGGACTACTTCTTATGATTTCTTTGTATATATAAATACACAAAAATGACTAAATGTGTAGCAGCTAGGATATAAGCAGGATAAAGGTTTTTAGGGTTTTCCGTTATAACAAATTAATGGACTTGGCTTCAACTTATTCAGTAATTTTGCATAATAGGATACCACAGGACCCTTATAAATTACGAACTCTTTTGTTCAGATTAGTTTTTTTCTGATGTTATTATATGATTTATGACTTTGGAATTAAGCCATTTGACCTCCCTTACAAAAAGCATACTATGGTCGTACTACCATGATTGTATTTTGGTGTTACCATGGTAAATTAATTATGATTTTTTTGGACACTACCATGATGTAAGTACCATGGAACTACAATGACAATGTTACAGTAATACAACTAGTTTTAACATAATAAATATTATTAGTAGTATTACTTTAATAAACTAGTTGTATTAATATAGCATTGCCACTACCATTCATAATAGTCTACAAAAAACATAGTTCTGCCATACATTACAAGCATAATAGTTTGGCATTGCCTGAACATATTTATTGCAGACAGACAACAGTTATACAATATGTATATTAAGTTTTATGTATTATAAGTGTTTATAAGTATATGAATGGAGAGAAGAAAAAGTCAATGTATATTCAGTGCAATTGATTGACACTTACCAAGTGAACTTGAGGTCTTCCCGTATTCCTCTACAAAAAGAAAACATCAAACAAACAAGTAAACAATAAAGTACATAACTGGAAAAAATCATCTGTTGTTGAAATTACCTGCTCTAATTTCTGCATCCCATACTGATTTATTCTCCTCATTAATCAAGTGCAGTTCAAAGTCATCTTTTGGATCTTTTATGTATATTTCACAGTACTTAATGGGGGAGTGTCTCAGCTTCAACCTCTAAAGAAAGAACATAAGTAAAATTTAAAAACAATAAAGGTGATTATAAAAGAGCAAAATGTGATAACTTTAAAATTACCTCCGGCTTAATTTTGGAAGAAAGGTTTTTTGTTTCAATTTTGTACCAGCTTCTCATTGGCAGGGACCTTTCAGGCCCTGGTTTTGAGATTTTTAGAGCTCCTTTTTCCTTCATTTCCACATCCTGCAAGTAAGAAAGAAAAAATTTTGTCTGTTTCGGTGTGTATAAATGGAGTGTGTTGATTGTAAAGCGTCCTTGGGTGTCTAAAAAGGTGCTATATAAGTATAATGTGTATGTATGTTTCAATATACACAATTGAGCTAAAAAATTATAGCCACTCACATATACATCAAATAATGTTATCTTGTAACAGCTGTGAGGTTTCTTGGGTGTATTAGTCAGCAAGAGGTGCAAAGACCTGAGCGACTGATAAGCCCCAATTCATGGTCAAATGACTAGATAGGAGCATCTCAAATGGCAAGGCTTGTGCAGATCTCTGGTTCAGCAGTGGTTAGTACCTAAAGACAGTGGCTTCCAGGTTTCCCAGACTTCAGTCTGAACATCTGTGAGATGTTCTGGGTCAGAAAGTCAGACTATGTAGACACCTCGCAACTTACAGGACTTAAAGCACCTGCTGCTAACATCTTGGTGTTTGATAACACAGGACACCTTCAGAGGTCTTGTAGGGACCATGATTTAATGGTTCAAAGCTGTTTTGGTTATACGGGTAGGACCAACAGCAAATTACATGTTTATTAAGGCTAATTTATGCTTCTATGTAAAATCAACAAAGAGTCTACAGAGTAGCCTACACTAGTGTGAGTATTAATCCCAGCTAACACAAGAACATTGCAAGAACATTGTGAGAAAGTTCCATTCAGGTTATGCAAACGTTATGGTGTGGAGTTCTTGCTTGGTTATCAGAATGTTAGGTGTGAATATTAGGCTAGAACATTCTTTGAACATTTTCTTAATGTTGTTATTATTATACACCCGATCAGGTGGCAAACAAGGACCATTCGTTCATCGTTAGGCTAACGTTAGATCTAGGTTTGTTCAAACTTTAGTAAAAACCTTCAAAGAACGTTCCAGGAACATTGTCATTTAACAGAACCATGCAAGAACAATACCAGAACATTACTTTAACAAGGGATGGCATATCCGTTGCTCTCTGTCTTCCTCGCATCAACATGATCCATGTTCATATAACTGAATTTAAAAATGGTGGCAAATGCAGAAGCTATTAAGCTGACCAATCACAGTTGTTGTGATCTGTGTCACCATAAGGCATAGGTACATTTCTGGGGAGGTGCAGATCAAGCTGTGGCATATGAAACACAGTGCCTATACTGTATATTTAATCATGTCATAATGTTGTGACTCATCATTGTAATAACATTTTCTTTTGCAAGTCTTTTTACCTTTATTATGTTTGAATCACAAGTCACCAAATATACATGAAGGGTCAGGTGAGCTGTCCGAGGTTGGTAGATCAGCACTTCACAGTGCACTTTCATAGGGAATCCACTTCTGACTAGAAAACCTTTAGGTGAGAAGGTGGGGTGGAGAAGCTTGGCATGGAAGTGAGTTAGTTTGCATGTCTCCAAGAACATTCCACTCTTCTGCACATCCAGCACTCTGACCTCATCATTAAGGTTGGGATTTGATCCTGCTGAAGTAATTATTTTAGTAGAAGTCAACTACCAATGAATTTTCCAAAGGACACTCCATACTGACGCCTAGAGCCTCACCTAAACAGGCAAAATGTGGTAAGTGAACTTCTTTGAGCACTCCAGAGTTGATGGTGACGTCAATCAAAGGCCCACATGGCTCGTACTGCATCCGTTTGAGGTCTTCAATGTATGGCTTCCAGTCAGTGAAGTGATATGTCATGCTAACGTCACCATCACTGACCCAGCGTAGACCAGTCACTGAACATTCATGTTTCCCAGCACAGGAACTGATCCTGGAAGGCAAAGCAGTACAAAGACATGTTAATTGCATTGCATTTTAGTTGTAAAGTAAAGTTGTAAAGCTCAGATAAAGATCAGTGTGGATTGTGAGAACAGCAGCTTAGGAAAAGAAGTATCTGTGATGTCCGAGTCCGTTTGGAGACGGAGTTCTCATCCTTTGATCATTATTACACAGGAGATTCCATAATGTGGCAGACAATACTACTGAATGAAGGGAATCCAGAGCTGCTTATAGTGATGTTCTCCAATGGAGAACATAGATGAAGTTACAAACCGGATTCCAAAAAAGTTGGGACACTAAAATTGTGAATAAAAACTGAATGCAATGATGTGGAGATGGCAAATGTCAATATTTTATTTG
>BRDA01039813.1:0-33357 GCA_036984385.1 Crenuchus spilurus
AGAGAGAGAGAGAGAGAGAGAGAGAGAGAGAGAGAGAGAGAGAGAGAGAGAGAGAGAGAGAGAGAGAGAGACAGAGAGAGAGATTGGTTCTTCATGGTCATTTTCTCCTCTTAAAAAAATAATCCATATTTACAGTAACATAATATAGGAAATGACTAACACTGGATGGGTCAGTCTGGATTCTGGACATTAAGTCCCTCTAACAGCCATTAAATTAATACTCAATAAAATGTTCTGTAAACAACTGTCTACTGATGCAAGAATGTGACAACTGGTGACCATCTTTAGACACATGTATGTGCAATGTGTGTGTGTGTGTGTGTGTGTGTGTGTGTGTGTTGTTTACTCCATACTATCTGCTTGGCTAATGCCATGTCAAAGGCAATCAAGAAGGAGACACCGAATTGCAGTGTGATTTTAACTGTTGTCTTACAGTTTTTGACAAATGCATGAAGTATACAGTACACACACACATACACACACACCTGGTTCTGGATGTTGTCATAGCTTATGAACGTCTTAATCACTGCATTCCTTTTGGCAGCCAGTAAACATACCACTTAGACTCTTCTTTCTCTCTCTCTCTTTATGTCCAGCATGCTAAGCCAAAGCATTCCTATTTAACCAGAGCAGTGTCCCAGCATAATGTGACACTCAACATCACATTTAATTAAAAAGAAGAAAGAGACTTTTGAAGTTCCTGAAGCTGCCTGTGTTGGGATTTTGGCTAATTGATTAATTAGCTCATTCAAGAGCACAAAACCTGCACCTGTGTCAGCTTTCAGTCAACCTTCTGCTTTCTGAGGCATCAAAACAGTTGATGATGATTCATTTCTCTCTCTCTCTCTCTCTCTCTCTCTCTCTCTCTCTCTCTCTCTCTCTCTCTCTCTCTCTGTCTATCTATCTATCTCTCTCTAAGACTTTTTGTTATCTTTTTTTTAACTCAAGTATAATCACAAATGAAGTTTTTCACAAAATTCTAAATTGTGGAGATGCAGTAGTGGTGATCAACAGGGAAACTAACAGGCAACTAAATAGCTTCTACCAGCCATCACGGAAAAAATAATGACAGTTTTAGAAACAAGTTTAAAGACTAGGCTACTCAAATGAAGACTTACAATTATATTTAATCTGTTATTGCATGATTGACAAGTTTGTTTGCTTTCAACATCAAAGAAAGACAGACCTCCAGTGGCCAGACACAAAGAAAAAGAAAGCAGAGATACAGATGTAGTCGTGTAGTTATGTAGTTAACAATTTTATTAATAGGATGACATTTATAACAAAATAGGTTAAATATCATCATTAGGGTCCTCACAAATTGAAAATTACATCATTGTGAAATAAGACTTTTCTCATGAAATCGACCATTTACTATGACATGCCATGAAAATTCTAAATTTAATCAGGTTGTACTTTAAGTGTACTTTAAGTTCTGAAAATAGCATGTAGATGTTATTTGACATTTTGAATGCATGTACCCATGTGAGGTAACATATGTGACCCCGCCAGGGGAAACCAGGTCAAAGTCTTTATTTATTTATTTATTTTTTATATATAACTATAGATTATCATTATATTATTAATAATACATAAATTACTGTTATTATTAATACAAATTTTAAAATAAATACTTTTAAAAATATACTTTTACATTTTGCAACATTTTGATAATTTTAGATAATCTAGAGTGATTTAGAGTAATTTGGGGCAATTTGGAGTAGTTTGAACCAAAATACACATATGTGCCATTTTTGGACTTGTGTATACTTGGAGACGCCTGTCCCATTCTTTGATAAATCTTTGATAAAATTCTACAGGTTATAGGTAGCTTTCTAAAATTTTGGTGGTTTGTGGACATGTAGTTAGTGCAATTTTTTTGAGCAGAATCGAATTGATATCAACATGTATTGTGAATATATTAAGATTTATGTAAAAAAATAGCCGATTTTCATTAAAAAAAAAATAAATAAATAAAAAATATTGTCTATAAGAGGTTGTTTACCATTACAAAAAGTGAAAGCCAATGTTTCCATTTTTGGAACACAAGTATGTACTTTCATATGACCCATTGAAATCCAGTGTGCACTTTGTTTTTCAAATAATATTCCAAACCGAACAAAGGTACCGCAAAAATACTTGAAAATTGCTCAACATAGCAACTGCTGAACTGGTCCTCTTTTTTGTGAATTTAATCTTTTTTTCTGTTTTTAATCAAAATATGTACTCTGATAGATATCTGAGACTATTATCTTTCATTTACAGCAGTAATACCAAGTGGCTAAATTTTGTCGCTAATGTGAGTGACACGATATTGACACGATATCTCAGTAAGTTGCCCAGTGACTTTGGCCTGGTTTTCTCTGGCGGGGTCACATATTCCATGAGGGTGCGCACCCTCAAGTCATGAAACTTTGATGCCAAAGCTAATGTACCATTTCCTGGGTTCAGTGAACTTGCTTTGCCTTGTCAAAATGCAAAGCTACATTATAGCTACTAAACATCCCGAGAGAAATCATGGCAGAGTCATCTGTGGAAAGATATGTCACAACTAATAATTCTTTCCTGGGAAAGTTAAGTGACTCTAGGCCAGTGACTAGGGACGTTTTGTCGACTAGCTGGTGAACTCGTGTGTGTGTGTGTGTGTGTGTGTGTGTGTCTACTTTACTGATTGCTGTAAAGTGTCTTGTGTTAGAGAAAGGTGATGTACTGAGATACTTCTCTATACAGGGTTTACTGCACATTTGATTTGACCCTTTTAATACTTACATTTAAAGTGATACACATATGTTTCTTATCAAATATTTAGAACAAACTTAGATATCTCCATTGAGAGGCACAACGTGACCTAGATCATGTAATGTGATAACATGGACCTGAACATGCAGTGTATATTCAAAACCACTTTATAGACTTCATAACTATGGAATCACGTGCAGGCTTGAGATGAAAACGAACAGAATCTACAATTAGGAGATACAATGAGAATTTTGTAAAAATCTGTGAAATCTGTGATGGCCAGGATGGCCCTTGTTTCATAAACCTTTTTTTGTGATGATTTAACTGAAATGATCATTTGAATCAGACTCCTTCTGTAGATTCATTGACTAGTTGACTATATGGGGGTCAGTTGTCCCCTTCTGTCTTTCTACCTCTCCGTTCTTTACCTTTTCTGGCTCTTTTCTTTTCTCCCTTTATTCTCTCTCTCTCTCTCTCTCTCTCTCTCTCACACACACACACTCTTTCTCTCTCTCTCTCCATTTTTGTACGTGATTCTCATATATGAGTGCAGGTTTTGATCGGAGCAGTTACACATCACCTCTTCATTCATTTTCATTGCTGTTATTTCACTCTCCCACTCGGTCTTCATCTCTGACCAACTGCGTCTTGCCACCAGCAGGAAGGGTGGAAAAACATGATAAAACAACAACAAAGGAATGAAAATGAAATCACAGTCGGTCTACTCAGTCACTCTCATGAGCCAGTCAGTTGGGTAAGTAAACACACTCACTCAGACACACACACACACACACACACATAGCTGTACTGGGTGAGCAAAGACATGGTGTTCTACCACCAAAGAGAAAACACAATCTACACACAGAATGATTATGAAGTGCAGTCTGCTGGAAAACAGCCTCACTGTATGTTTAACACTCTTCTCCTTAATTGTCACTGAGGTTGGAAGGGGCCTAGCATGCATTTCGGTAATCCCTCTGAAAATGGGTCAGATGGTGAAGGATGTAGAAGTGCTCACAAAGCTAGTAATGCTAGTGCTAGTAACCATGGTCTACATTGTCCTTCAGGTCAATCTAAATCATATTTTTCATCCTTTAAATTGTGGCAGCAGTATGTAGATACTGTTTTTGTTGCTATTTTAATGTAATATATACAAACAGCTGTACTGTTACATACATGCAGTTTTGCCCTAATGCTGTTCACACTGTATGCATATAACATCATATTATTTATTGTTTTGGGACCTGACATGAATTTTCTTGTTTATATTGTGCTCTGATGTTCACACACAAGTGAATAATGTTACTTTGTTTGCAGATGTGGTTTACAAGCCCAGGTTAACTCCTATGGTTTTGCATGTTCCTGAAATAACTGTTTTACCTTTTATGGCATGCTCATTAATATTTTGATGAGCTCTGATTGGCTGCCTGGATACAGCTGGGCAGCATGTCTGAGCTAAAAACAGCATGAGTGTCAGAAAATGGGTGGAGAATGAAAGAGTTTTGGAAAACAATGGCGATGAAAGATAAGAGGAAGATAAATGATTATGATTTGCACAGTTTGCAAGAGATGTGTCTTTGAGAGCAGGGAGGTAGAAAGAGAAAAGCTGTTCTGCATTGAGTATATGGTGTTGAGAGAATATCTGCCTGTGGTTCTGAATATTTTTCTTTTTCTTTTTGCAGTTTATATTCTAGTGCTAGTCAAGAGCAACAATGGTGAAAGAAGAAAATTGACATTTTCTGCATGAATTTAACAAGATTTTATCCAAATAATTTGGACCAATTATAGTGAGCCATTTTGGTGCAATGTAAAGAGTATGGAGAACATATTTAAGTATTAGATTTGACAGTGATGCTGAGGAAGAAGAAGCACTTTAAATAACAGTATAAGCTGTACAGGGGCAGAAGGAGTGGTGGTAGAGTACTATTTACTGGTAAAGACATTCCACATGCTGAAGTACTGCAGGGCTAATAAATGGCATTGGAGGTTGTTAATGTTACTGGTTAATGTACATTGTGCTTTCTTTTTCTTTCTTCCTGCAGATGAAAGTGAGGGAAGGTTGGAAGGGCATTAGAAGACAGAGTGCTGGGTCGTCTATATGAAACATTGGCTGATATTGAGTGTAATGGTTTGGAAATGCACACTTCTGATCCTGCAAGCCCAGCAGCGTGTGTTTTAAGTAGCATTCGTGTGTACGAAGGGCCATTGCAGGTCAAGCGTGGGTGAAGCCATGTTCCTGAGACCAATAGCACGGCTTTTATTCCACGCCAGGAGAGGCTTATGCAACCCACATAGGGTATGATAATGTAGGTAAGTGTGCATACACACACACATAGTGAAATGTACATTTACAATGGTTTCTATTCAGAGTATTGTTTTCATACAGATGCTAAGGTGCCAAAGCATGGTTCACACAGATTGAGAGAAGAGGGGCGAGGGAGAGACAAAAAGAGACAGGCCAAAAAGAGAGAATATAAAGAGAGCATAAAGAATAGGAGTAAGAGAGAGAATAAAATGAAGACTACATAAAGACTGGTTATAGCCAGTATTAGATCATCAGCATCAGCTGGTTATTTTTAAAGTATAAATCTAAGTAAGCAAAACAAAACATTTACAGGCACATCTGCAGGCAGTCTCAATAGTGTTCCAGTGGTAGAACAATGTTAGAGCTCCCCCTAGTGTCAATGTCATCCCTCTATACACAGATAAAGAAATGCATGAGTTTCAAGTCAACAAATCTTTTATTTTTTATATTTATAATTTATCAGATTTAAAAGGACATAACATGATATAGTTGCACACAATTGTTTTGATTTTCTTCTGGTTAACAGTCAAAGACCTGATCATGTATACAGCACACTGTAAAAATAAATCTTTGATAGAATGTTTGAGGTTAATTTGTTCATTTTTGTAGAGTAACAAAAAAATGTATTGGAAACATTTACTTACAGTACATTACATTTAAAAGCTCTTTTCAAGAGCATCGTACAGTTTAATCACATAACAGAAGTAAGTGATGTGTTTGTCCACATGGGGAGTGAAACCTCAGTTTGCTGTCTGGAGGGCAGCTGTATTATCCACTATACTACTCTACATTCTGTTACCTGCTATACCAGGGGTGCACAATACGTCGATCACGATCTACCGGTCGATCTCAAAGTTAGTGTGGGTAGATCGCATGGCATTTTAAAAAACAGACATCAGCCTATCATCTGTCCTCGCTATAAAACTTGTTACTTGATAGACATACAGGGAGACAAGTGGAGCACTGGGGCCAAGCAGAGCACACAATCTGTATCATATTTCACTTTAGACCGCCCACAAGCTCATTGATTGGCTGTGCCGTGTCTTGCTAACGTGTGATTGGCCGTCCCCACTATTACTCCATCATACAGCGTTGGTCTGAACAGTACGTGTTCACCTGCCACTGTAAGTTATGTTGAGCGTTTGTTGTGCCTGTGTCACGTCAGCTAGACATATTTTAATATCAGAGATTTTATATTACAACATTAACATTTGAGTCTTTGTGTGTGTGTACCAATCTGTGACCATTTAAATGCCTCTAAGTGTAACTATTGTCAAAATAATTCAGAATTTCTGCTTAAGTGCTGCAAAATGCTAAGCTAGCTCCACTTATTTATGAGTCAACCTTTTCACACATGAACATCATGAAGTCCAAGTATCGTTCCACTATGACTGATGATCATTTGGAGGTTTTCTTGAGGCTCGAACTATTGTCCAGACTATGCATCCCTGACTGATTCCATTCAGTGCAAGTCATCAGTACACATTTACATTGTGCAATATGGATTCATGTAGTTATTCAAGGTACACCAGCATACATTGTACACATAAATTGTCAATATATTTATAAATAAATACTGTATATGTCTTTTATTTTTATAGAAGGTAGATCATTTTGACTTAGATAAGTAGCTTGCAGGCTGAAAAAGTGTGTGCACCCGTGTGCTATACCATCTGCAATATAAAGACAAGATAATGCTAATACAGTATAACAGAATAAAGTTACCATGATACTACTACCAGGTGGTCTGACAAATAGCAAGATTCTAAAAGTAAAGTAGATTCTCCAATTATTGATTACATAATTGTGGAGACGTGGTGTGGAAATGGCAGTGGTTTAAGCCTGGGCTGATTTTGAGGCCATTGTTGTCCTCCTGACAATCACAAAAGGTCTGCCGATTTCAGGAGGACTGTAAACAATATTTCCAGATTATCCTGTAGTGTGGGGTGTCTAAAATCCATTCTTCACTCCTGCAATCTTGCAGGTGCCCTGACTGTGAATCGTAAATATAAAGCATGTTCAATATTTACAACTCAGTATCCTGTAGTGTGGGATGGATGCTGATTCTCTCGTGTATAATGCCATGTTAACATCATGCCTGGAAAACTGACAACCAGTGAGAGCCGAGCTGAACTGAACATGTCAGTGTGTGCAGAAGTTAAAAGCACAGCGGCTAAATTGTGAATGTGGTGGACTTGTGGAGCTCTGGCAACAGCATGAGTGTGTTCATGATGTGTGCTGTTAGGGTTTCATCCACATCCTTTTCTTTTTCATGATTTTTTTTTTTAAGAAAGCACTCACATCTAGCATTGCATTGTTTTTGCTGTCAACTGCCATGTTTGTTTACATTTAGTTCATGCCGGCTCTCACGATATAGCAGTTTGTGGGAAAGTTTAGTGAGGTTTTAAGGCTTAGAGCCATAGGTTGGGTGTGCATACTCTGATAATGTTTGGTGTTACGTTCAGAGCAGATGGTGAAGTGTGGGGACCTTTATGATCAAGAAATGAAAAATTGTGTGTGGTGTCTCACGTTCCACACTGTTTAAGAGTTTAAAAATCCTGTAGGGTGAACCAGGCTTTATATGCTGGTAGTGCTATAACAGTATGATTTTTTTCTTACTGCAGTGATAACGCCATGTGGGCCCATGTGAGTTTGGGATTGAGATCCCTCCATTATTTAATAATCTGACCATTTTTGCAGCTTAAATAAAAGCATAATAAGTTGTGATTTTGTGTTTGACCCACTTGTTTGCCCAAAAGTCTTTAAATATGTGATTAGATGGAGAAAAAAAAAATTATGCAAATGATAAAAAAGTAATATGTGTATTAACAGACTATGCTGACATTCATGCAAATGGGACTACAAATGGGTTGGTCTTATCTGCAGCTCTTGAAAACATCTTACATAGAGAGACTTAAAGCAAATGGAGAGAGAGAGACGGAGACAGAGGAATGATCTCAACCTTACACATCTAAATTGCATTAAGAGTCTCTCTATATATGCATGTGTGGGAGTGTGTCAGGAGACTATGAGTGTGAATTTAGGTGTGTGTGTGTGTGGGGGGGGGATCATGTAGTGTGTGATGAAATCATTTCAGACAGTCAGAGAAAGTGAGGCTCATCTTCCTACACTGGCACTGTGAGATTGGAGCAGATCAAAATCCATCACATCACACAGCACGCCTGCCTTTTCCCTTAAGCTTAATTTAAAGCGCTAAAACCCAGCCTCCAAGGCAGCCCAGCCGTCTTTCTCTGTCATCCTCAATCTCTCGCCGCTCTCCTTCTCAATCCGTCCATCTCTCACTCACACACACCATGAGAGACTCATGAGCTATAGCCTTCAAAGTCACAAAGCGCTTTTAGAATTTATTAACAGGTCAGCATAGAAATATTTCATTACATCTCATTATTATTTCATGACTTTTTTCACTAATATTTCATTGCTATTGTGTCCATCATTTTTTTTTCTACTTTATTGCCACTCTTGAGTTGGACTCATTAGGCTGGTGATCTCAAAGGAGAGTTTCAGTGAACTTTCAATTCAATTAAAATAAGTTAAGTCAAAGACACTGTCAGAGAGATTTGGAAAAAAATGCTCTGCACAGTAAATATGCCAGTGATAAATCTACACTATTAGAGTTAAATTAACACTGAGGGTGTCAAAATGCAACACTCTCAGTGTTAATTTAACTCTAATAGTGTTGATTTAACTCTGGCATGTTTACTGTGTATGCTACAGAAACATACTGACTGTTGTTCACAGTGGTGGTGATAGGAACTAATTAGTGTTATGAAATTAAATACAGCGTTATTAATATTGTTCAATTAATGACAAATGCATCATATAAGAAAAAAAAAAAAAGACCGGTAACTGTAGTACACAGTAAACCTGCCAGTGTTAAATCAACACTATTAGAGTTAAATTAACACTGAGAGTGTTACAGTTTGACACCTTCAGTGTTAATTTAACTCTAATAGTGTTGATTTAACACTGGCAGATTTACTGTGTATGATTTAAACTGACCAGTGTGGTTTGTTGTATGTAATTGTATGATAACTTTATGATATACTGTAAATATTTTTTAAATATTCACAAAACTGAGAGGAACATTCTTAAAACATTTACAGTGGAGAGAAAAACATGATGTTATAAGGCAAAAATAGCTTAATTAAGGAGATTCAAGAAATGAAGCTCCACAGTGGTCAAACAAGCACAATCCCTGGCAGGAAAAGTAAAACTAGATGATTCCACATTAAACAGATAACACAAGCAGATTTGAGAGACTTAAACCAAAACCCAGAAACCCAAAAACACAAGTTTGGTTCATACCCCTCTAGCACATGCCTGGCATTGTGCATGGTGCCAACAGGTTCATGTTTATATGTTCCATAGTGTCATATTCTATTAGTAGTACTGCTGTACAAGTCTTTAGAAGGGGTGTCCACAAACATTTGGACATATAATGCATATTATACATGCAGTCAAGAAATACAGTCAAGGCCTCACATAGAACTGAACACAAGAGGCTGACTATATGCAAAAATCAACGAGGCATAAGAGTTAGGTATGTGTAATCAGGGTTGCGTTTGATGCCAGGGAACTGACAGTTAGATCAGCCAATATTGGATGAAAATGGGTGGAGCCAGGGTGGGGCTGTAGTTTAAACTGGTAACACAGTTGCAAAGGACTGTTCATGAGCCATTTTTCTGTGCACCACACAAGGAAAAAATGTGACTTGTGCAATTGACCATTTCTCTTTCAGACAACATAATACCAAGTCACCTATTGGTCGGTGTTTTCAGATATGCTAACACCAAACACTTCGAAAATTAGCATTTCCTGAACGAATCACAGAATGGTTGTACAGCTAAAGTGGCTCCCATTTCCAGGCAGTTATGCTATGTGGTTGCTAGGCTGTTGCAAAGTGGTTTGCAAAGAACAAATATATTTGGATTGTAGGCTATGTGACCCCTTGTTCTTATCATCACCACTGACCACAGTACAAGTAAATGTTCTTGATCAGCTTTTTTTGCCCCCCAAGCACCTCCTTAGTACACTGTCAATTGAAGACCATGCCTTTTCTGTCTCCTCCCCTAGAGCTTTATAGATATCTCTCTCTCAATATCATCCTAATATTACTCTGAATTACTTAACACATCAATGATTGAACTATGAAGAATAAAAAAGTGGAATTCTCCTTTAAATCTAGTTCATCATAGATATTACCTGTTTTACCAGAGTTTCACTATGATTTAAGTGATTGCCAAAAAGTTTTGTCATTTTAATCCATTATTAATTTTATGAATCTGCAGAGGCTGTGGATTTTACAGTCTGACAGTAATAACTGTGGCATAAATGACCTTCTGTAATTGGCTGAACCCAGAGCTCCTTCAGTAATAGTACTGCTGTTCCATTCCACATCCCACTAATGGAATAACAAAACCTACTAACAGACATGACCAAGCAGCAAGTTATTTTATACTGTTATGGTCATTGCATAATAATATTGTATATGTACTGTATATGCAGAGTATCTGTGAAGAATTTGGTGAATTTGGTGAAATGTATTACTGAAAGGTTTTGAACTTTTATTATTAATTACTTCGACATCAATACAAAAAAAAAAAATATATATATATAATTTTTTTTTTTGTATTGATGTCGAAGTAATTTATAATAATAGTTCAAACCTTTCAGTAATACATTTCAAAGTAAAGTGTGTCAGGTCTTTGGAGAGCATTTTCTTACTTTTCTTTCTTATTTTGCCATTCTGATTTTTGCAAAACTGTTATATATTTTTATATTTATTACAAGTGATATTTCAGGCCTTTTTGTTTTAATATAAATGAGTGAATAATTTGCCCATCATTTTCTTTTTCATGTTTAAAATACTTCAGCTGTTTTATTGTTTCTGGTGTTCATTAGATAACCTTACTTAATGATAATTTACTTGTTTATATGAAGTCTGTATTGTCTTCACATATGTGGACCCAATCCAAAACTGCCTCATACAGCTTTACATAATTATTATGAAAGAGCTCTGTGAAATTGACAAATTACAGTCTTAGCAAAATACTTCTGTAAAATCCATTTATTTCTCTAATTTCCCTACAAAATGTAACTAATGTAATATCACTGAGGGAGGCCACAGTCACTCTGATTCTTTTAATTGCAGTTGCTGTCGAGTTTTGATGATCTAACGCTAATTGGTAAGAGTGCAGTAATCATGTTTGTATGGCAAGCGGCAGGAGGACGGCGCAGCGTGAGAAAGCCATGCTGTTTTTAAATAAACTTCTGGGATTTAAAAAGCACACATTTAAAAGGAATTTGCTCAAATGCAGAATGAAGCACTTAAAAACAAAAGGCGACGACAACAACAACAACAACAACGGCCCATGCACCTACTTGATGAAAATTCTTTGAAAATGAAGCATGTGCTTGTGTTCAGAGACTGAGGCCTTTTGCCTGTCTCATGATTGTGTGTGGTATCGCTGGCTAATATAAACTTTAATTATGTGCGTACATGCACCGACACATTCAATAAGTGGTGCTTGTTTGGAGCGATCTTGGCATCAGTACCACAGCATGGCACAATGAACTTCTGCCCAGTTGCACGTGATCTGTGCCAAGCGGCACACTGTCATGCCAGCCTAGGGCAGCACAGGCATGGAGCTGAGCCAAGCTTCGCTGTGAAGGCCGAGCATGCCTGCCCAGTGCCCGCTGCTCTGCCAAGGTCAAATGTATTTGGCAGACATTTTTTGTTCTTTGGTCTCCAGTGGAACAGTGAACTGTCAGATAGATACACCCTCATAGAGGGGAGAAAGGATGTTAAATCCAAAGCTGATATTTTGTAATCATTTTATTTTAGAGTTTTTAGTAGAAATCGAATTTGGCATTATATTCATTTTAATGTGTGAGATGTGGTGCGATTGTATCGAATATGCAGTCGTAAATAATAATAATAATAATAATAATAATAATAATAATAATAATAATAATAAATAAATAAATAAAATTTTTAAAACGTGGATTTTTTGTTGTTAATAGTTTAATTCAAAAAGGTAAACTGTTGATTATTTTATATTATATATTATTTTATATTTTATTTTATAAATGAAATTTTATTTAAACATAAAGTGACATTACAAACACTCTGTTATATTAATGTTTAAAATGACTCATGAGCTGGCATCTAGCTAACTAGCATCTCCATAAAGCTTGTCAAGCATGAAGTGCTCTAAAATCTCCTATGGGGTGCATATGTGGCACTCCAAACCATCATAAATTGCAGAAATTTCACACTGGATTCTTTGACTGTCCACTCATCCTCCAGACTGTTAGACCTTGATT
Organism: Crenuchus spilurus; assembly: GCA_036984385.1. NCBI lineage: Eukaryota > Metazoa > Chordata > Actinopteri > Characiformes > Crenuchidae > Crenuchus > Crenuchus spilurus. The sequence goes on from BRDA01039813.1 coordinate 12,395, forward strand.
TCTAAATGAAATGCAAAATTAACATTTTTAAATTATATTTTCAACAAAAAATAATGAGTTTTCAATTTTTATTTGACATTCTAATTGTTTCATTGCAGTCTAACGTAGAAACAATTATCAAGTAAATGTTTGGCTGAAAACTGCTTGTTGTTTAGCCAAACTATGTTTTGTCAACACAGTACTGACACAACTTCAGCCTTATAGTTGTCTGACTATGAAAGGCTGTAAATTAATTAAAAATTATTCTTATCATTTTCATTATCTCTAGCCATGGGCATATGTTTGCATATGGATGGTAGGGACATGTCCCTACCAATATTTTGGATTGAAACAATTTTCCCTTCTAATATTTAAGCAAATTTGTTTACATTGTCTTTGGAGCTGATAATTCTGATTGTGCCTCCCAGATGCATCATCTACAAGACAATATTTAGGCATGCTAACATCTGTTTAGCTGAAAGTGAGGGGCTATCCAAGTGTCACATCATAACATGCAAATATTATACTTAATCCCAGATATGGAAGATGCTCAAGCTGATCAGTTTGCTAATAGAAAGTTATCAGGGCTTTCAGTACACATACCTTAACTCTTAGATGGATGAGTGACTGGACCCTACACTCTTCCATAAGTGGGTCTTTTTGACCCGTATTAGAATTAGTGTGTTTTCATGCCACTTTTGACATTTTGACTCAAAATAATAATTTATATTATATTTTTTACTACAAAGTATGTTTTATTCCACACAAGAATGATTTCTTGTTTGAAATATTTTTATTTTTCACTTTTTTAACATTTTTAGAACATTTTTTAAACAATGAAATGACAATTTCACAACAGCAATGGAACAATGTCAACGTCCATTATGTGAGTGAGTGAGTGAGTGAGTGAGTGAGTGAGTGAGTGAGTGAGTGAGTGTGTGAGACTGAGTGAGTGAGTGTGAGAATGAGTGAGTGAGTGAGTGAGTGTGAAAATGAGTGAGTGACTGTGAGAATGAGTGAGTGTGTGAGAGTGAGTGTGTGAGAGTGAGTGTGAGAATGAGTGAGTGAGTGAGTGAGTGAGTGAGTGAGTGAGTGAGTGTGAAAATGAGTGAGTGAGTGAGTGTGTGAGTGAGTGTGTGAGACTGAGTGAGTGAGTGTGAGAATGAGTGAGTGAGTGAGTGAGTGAGTGTGAAAATGAGTGAGTGACTGTAAGAATGAGTGAGTGAGTGAGTGTGTGAGAGTGAGTGTGTGTGAGTGAGTGAGTGAGTGTGAGAATGAGTGAGTGAGTGAGTGAGTGTGAAAATGAGTGAGTGACTGTGAGAATGAGTGAGTGAGTGAGTGTGTGAGTGAGTGTGTGAGAGTGAGTGTGTGTGAGTGAGTGAGTGTGCGTGTGAGTGAGTGAGAGTGAGTGTGAGAGTGAGTGTGAGTGAGTGAGTTAGTGAGTGTGAGTTAGTGAGTGTGAGTTAGTGAGTGTGAGAATCAGTGAGTGAATGTGAGTGAGTGAGTGAGTGAGTGAGTGTGAAAATGAGTGAGTGACTGTGAGAATGAGTGAGTGAGTGAGTGTGTGAGAGTGAGCGTGTGTGAGTGAGTGAGTGAGTGTGAGTGAGTGAGTGAGTGTGAGTGAGTGAGTGTGAGTTAGTGAGTGTGAGTTAGTGAGTGTGAGTGAGTGTGAGTGAGTGAGTGTGAGTGTGTGAGAGTGAGTGTGAGTGAGTGAGTGAGTGTGTGTGAAAGTGAGTGTGTGAGTAAGTGTGTGTGAGTGAGTGAGTGTGAGAGTGAGTGTGAGTGAGTATATATCTATAAATATATCTTCCTGACAGTCACAGTTAATAAGAAGGATATTCCATAGGAAATGAATGCGGGTCATTTTTGACCCACTTATGGAAGTTTGGGGTAGTAATTGAAAAAAATTAATTTCTTAAAATGTATAAAAGTAAAAAAAAAATTTAATTGCATGATATCAGTAACATGTTTTTGAGGAATACCTGGAATATGAAATTATACAAACTTTTCATTACAAAGATATTGCAAAAAAATGACCTCACCGGGTCAAAAAAGACCCACTTATGCATCTAAGGGTTAAGCAGTGGCCAAAATTCCTTCATATGTCAAGCCAACACATTATAAACCAAAAACAAAAAGAACATAAGGAGCTTTTCACCTCCCAGATGTGTGTCATAGATAGCAAACTTGCTAACCATATTAGTATTAACTAGCAATCTAACCCTGGTTTTGTCTTCTGTAGGGTAGCAGTAAGGTTGCATAAACAATACATGGGTAGAATAGAAATTCCAGTTAATTAAATAATTAGTTTGCAAGCACTGCAGGAAACATATTAGCAGGCTAAAGTAAAGTAAAGGGTTGGCAAAGTGGTTGTTATGTTCCTACCAATGTTGAGACAGAAACGTGATTGGTCGCATTTTCATAACTGAACATTTCTAATGCATATTGCCCTACACACATCTCTAGTGTAGACCACCTACTGGTATGTTACTTTTTCTAGCAATGCTGAAGCTTCTGAACTTAGTTTAATGTGCAATGGTTCAGTAATGTTAGCAGCATATGTTCAGGGAGCATTCTAATACAGCCCATTCTCTCTCATTGTTTGTGTTATAGTCACTTATATATGTCACAAAATATGAGGGTGAGTCCAAAATTATCTGCACATTAGTTATATTAAAACTTTTTTTTAGGTCTTATCAGCACTTGCTCTACTGTACAAGATTGTTGCCTCCATAGTAACTGCTGGGCAAGTCTGAACGTGTTACGTCAGTACTTTTATGACTGCAGTGCAAGAAAAAATGGCCGACCCACTTCAACAGTTCAGCAGTCAACAGTGCTTGTTACAGTGAAGTGCTCACTGAAGAACTAAAGCTTAAAATAAAAAAAATAAAAAATGCAGAAAACTGCTATCCAAGGGTGTTGTGTTGTTGCATGACAATACACATCTGCACACTACTGCCCATACCGTTGACAATCTGCATAAATTTTGAGGTGTTAAAGCATTCACCCTACAGTCCTGATCTTACCATTTATGATTATCACTGTTCTGTTTTGTCCTCTGAAAAAAAAAGCCATAAGAGCTCACAGTTCAGCCAAAAGCTTTTATTTAATGATGGAATTTGAAAGCTTGTTAATAGATGGACAAATATGATAGTGTGTTGAAAAGCATACAGATCATGTGGAAAAATTATGTATTTACCTTTTCTGAAAAAATGATTCAATTCTACAGTCAAAGTGTAGATAATTTTGGAATCACCCTCATACTCTCTACCACTTAAGTGACTAACAAAAAGGAAAGAGACCAATTTGACTAATAACATTAAAGAACTTTGATTAAAATTCTCTCTATTTTTGTTTAAATAGTTATGCAAATTCTGTTTTGTTAACCTTAGAGGCACATTCAAAATGCCAAAAAAAGACTCCCATAACCCAAAATGAATGTTAGAGGAATGTTTTTAGAATGTTAGAATGAATATTTGTTAACCTGTTTCATCTTTGTGGTGGCATTGTGTGGTTAGCACATTTGCCTCTCAGCACTGGGATATTGAGTTTAATGCCCCATGTGGGTGGAGTTTCTCCGTATGTCTGCATGGGTTTCCTGCAGATTCTCCAATTTCCTTCCACAGTCCAAAATTGGTTACTGGTGAGAATATGTGCATCTTTGTGTGTGACCGACCAGGGATGGATTGGTGCAATGTTTTGGCTTAGTCTAAACTGGAATGCCTTGCCTAGTGCCCACTGAAGGGTTAGGAGAACTCACCTTGACATGGGACTGGATTAAGTGGTTGAGATGATGGAATGATGGTTGGATCTTTCAACCATCAATAAGATGACACTCCATAGCAATAATAATGTCAGCTAGCTCAGGTGTCTGCCAGGCGATCCATCAGATATGGGGATCCTGAACTTTACTCGGAGCACGTTGGCTACCCGAGAGCAACATATTGGCAGCCGTTTGAAAAGAGTAGGTGGCTTGACTTTACATGCATCGGAGGAGACCTGTGTGAGTCTGCACCCTCCTAGAGTCAGGGACATTAAAAGTGTTAGGTAGTGTCAACAAATGGGCGGGTTGATTGGCTACACACATTGGGCAGAATATAGGGTAAAATTTAAAAAAAAGAAAAAAAATGCTGGTGGTACATTTTTATTATAGTTATTACATTACAATTTAATCTCATTGTTATAACAATATAAATTAATATGACTTGAATATGTGCATGTCACACTCTGTCCTTGTCTCTGGTTTTATGTCACTGGCCCTTTAAGTTTTCAGTCTCGTCTAGTCCCGCCCTTGATTATGTCCACCTGTTGCTAATTTCCTATTGTGTATATATTCCCTCTGTTTGCACATCTTGTTGGCTGGTTTTATTGTCTTATGCCTGTGTTTAGTATAGTGTGTTCATCTGTGTTCTTTCAACTTGTTTCACTTCATTAAAAACATTTTTTTGAAAGCCTGCGTTTGCATCCATCCCTTGGAAACCTGACAGTGCATGCACATTTTTGTAGTCTGCAAGTGTCACTTCCAGTTCAGAGACCACATGTACTGCACAGATTTCAAAATTTCACAGATCAAGAACATATTTCAACTCTCTGTCCATCTGTTGTCATGTACACTCTGCCAGCACCTCCCACTCCCCACCACCGCCACCACCACCTCATTCATCATTGTCCAGTATCTGACCACAGGATCACTGTTGATCAGATATTACTTGAGTGGTGCGACATTTCTAGCACATCAGTGACACTGAAATTGTATTGTAAGGGATGTGTGTGTATATATATATATATATATATATATATATATATATATATATATATATATATATATATTATTCATTACATGTAAAGTCACATACCGTATTTCAAGAAGCTTTGTTTTATGTTGATCAGTATGGCTAATAGCTCGTAAAAGTCAGAAATCAAGTATCTCAAATTATTAACATTTTTCATTTACAGTTTGAGTAAATTATTATTCAAATAGTCTATAATTGCTACATTCCTATTATCAAGCCACTCCTGAAGCAGAGACAACATCAGAAATATCTTACTTGGGTTAAGGACTGGACTGTTGCTCAGTGATCCAAAGTCAAAAACTTTTTCATTTTGTTTGGAAATCAAGGTTCTAGAGCAGGGGTGCACAATAAGTCAATCGCAATCTACCAGGTGATTGCAAAGGTAGTGTGGGTAGATCACATGGAATTTAAAAAAATAGAATCAGTCAATCATCTGTCCTCACTATAAAAAATCTCACTAGATTGACATACAGGGAGACTGGTCGAGCACTAGGACCCAGCGGGATTCCAATCCGCTCAATCTGAAAATCCTGTTTCACTTTAGACCGCCCACAAGCTCATTCGATTGGCTCTGCCGTTTCTTGCTAACGTGTGATTGGCCGTCTCCGCTATTGCTTCATAAAACAGTATCTGGACTTGTAAACTGTGTTTTTATAGTTGGCCAGCAGTCCGTGTTCACCTGTCACTGTAAGTTCTTAACATGTATGTTTGTTCTGCCTGTGTAAGAAACCTAAAACTGACCATTTTCATACGGAGTGGAGGACTTTTTTTACTGTCATTTTTAAGTGTGTTAGCCTTGACTGCATTATTCAGTGTCAGCCTTTTCACACGTGAAGATCATTAAGTCCAAGTATGGTTCCACTATGACTGATGATCATTTAGAGGTTTGCTTGAGGCTGGCTATCAGCAACTACTGTCCAGACTATGCATCCCTCACTGATTCCATTCAGTGCAAGTCATCAGAGTAAAGTAGGCTAATGACAAAACATGTACACAGTTGTATTGTGTAATGCGGGTTCATGTAGTTATTCAAGCTACACCAGCATACACTGTACACATAAATTGTCAGTATATTTATAAATAAATATATGTCTTGCATTTCTATATTAGGTAGATAATTTTGACTTAGTCATTAGTTAAGTAGCTCGCAGGCTGAAAAAGTGTGTGCACCCCTGTTCTAGAGCGTACAGAGGGAAGAGTGGAAAGACAGAGCATCCAAGGTGTCTGAAGTTTAGTGTAAAGTTTCCAGTCTTTGATGGTTTGGGGTGCCATGTCAGCTACTCTTATTGGTCCACTGTGTTCAAGTCTAAGTCAGTGTAGTCATCTACCAGGAGATTTTAGAGCAATTCATTCTTCCATCTGGTTTTACGGAGATGACCATTATTTTTTTCCAGCAGGATAGCATCTGCCTGCAGTGCCAAAACTACTACCAGATTGTATGCTGACCATGATTGACTAACCAGCTCATAAGTATGTATATATATATATATATATACGACTAATTTTGAGCTAGCTAAAGGGCTTCTACTTAAAGTTGTCCATCAGAACACTAAAGAAACTTTAGAAACTGCATCGCAACCTCTAAATCAGGTCCTTACTTCAGCAGCAAAACTCGCTAACTGCTGGTACTTCTGGTTTTAATAAGATTGACTTAACCGTGATTGCCCGTTGCTTTGTCTGATTATTTGCTTGAGATATTATCTCTGTGATCGCTCAAAACCGACACTCTTAATATTGTAAGGGCTTTCATCTTTGAGCACATGTAGACTTGAGTTGACATGAAAAGAAATACCAAATTAGCTCATCTCCTGAAGCTAGCGGACGTCTCCTCATTTTAGGGTTTTTGTTTCATGTTGTGGATGAAAGCGCCAACGTTTCCAGTGGAGGTTTGGAGACGAGTGACACAGCCTGTTATCTGGAGCCAAAAACAAACTCTTTCATTAGTGAGCAGCAGACGCGAACAGAATCACGAACATGATGTTGCGAGTCAGAGATGCATTGCTCTTGCATGTTAACATTACATATTCTCAGTAATTTGAAGAAGTGTGATGTGAAGGGAGACATTTGCCTATACTAGGGGGAAATCCTCCATTGAGCCTGAGCTTGCTGTTGGTTTTATTTACATCAACAAATCTCTATTAAAATGACTTGTCAACTGAGGAGACATGGGCATTAAAGGAATAGTTTGGCCAAAAAAATGTACACAGTTCCCCCATTATCTCAAATGTAGTCAGTCAGCCAAAACATGTTGGGTGTCTGAAATTGGCTTGTTTTTTTCTTTACAGGACAGCTGTGAGGCTAATGTAGCTAACAAGTAATGGGATGTTATGTAGACAAATTGCATTGCAAATGAATTGTCTGAATTTTAAATAAGACATCACCAGAATGGAAAACACAGCCACACTGTGTGTCCAAATATTTGTATTCACCACTTGAAATTAATGCATTTGACTACTTTAAGTTACAGTCATTGCTGACACAGATGCACAAATGCTTGTCTCCAGTTTCCTCTTACAGTCGAAAAATATGGAGGTCAGGTGAATTGGTTACTCTAAATCGCTTTGGTGTGAGTATGTGTATCTCTGTGTATGCTCAGTGATGTATCGGTACCCTGTCCTGGGTTTGGAATAGTGGAAGGCCATGCCTAGCGCCCAATGAAGGGTGAATTTTAACTGTTTACACTTTTTATTTCAGAGAAACTTTAATTAATTGCTGATATATTGACAATTGAACTGAATGTCCCTGGTTTTAATTTCATAAATCTAATCAGTTTAGTGTCACATGTGTAGAACAAGTATTAATATTAAAGAAAAAAATGATAAAATCAGCTAAATTAAATCCACCACAATGCAATTTTTTAATATACTTTAATAAAAAAGAGATTAAACTAATAAGCTGATGAACGTTCAGTACAAAAATATGTATATATCTCAGTGTCGCATGAGAAAGCCTGTTTGAGATTATTAAATATTATAGATGCAGTTTGAGGTGTGTAGTGATTTAGGCATGTAGTTTGCACAATACATTTGGGATAAGTAGAAAATTGTGTATTTTTTGCTGAAGTATGTCTTTAATAGTGCAAACCAGGCTTTTCTACTGCCGCCCTGCTTCACCAAGAGAGCAACACACACACACACACACACACACACACACACACACACACACACACTTACACAGAAAGAAAGCATTTGTGTGTGTGTGTGGTGGGGGATGTAAGATTTGTTCCCCTTTTTGCCTCTGGCTTCCCTCTGACAGCCCTAGCTTTAGCTCTCCTCTCTCACTACAACACCCAGCCCTGTTCCTCACCTGCTTGTACTGGCACTGTCGATGTTCAACAATGTAGCTAAGCTCGTTTGAGTTGGTACAGCAAAGCTCCCCAAAACCCATGATAGCTCTTTACCGCCAGGCAAGTGTGGAGAGAAAGCCAGCCTGCCTGCCTCGCTCGCCCAGCGTCCTGTGTTGACTCGAAGGTGTGTTAGAAAGCCAGTTGTCAAGTATACTGCCCGCCAAAAGAGGATAGACTCTTAGCTTTTCAAATTGTTTTAACTCTATAATGTAAACAATAAAGACATTTCTGCATATTAATCTGTCCAACGCTTCTAATAACACAGTCAAACAAGAATAATTAGTAAAATGGTTCATACTGGTCTTCCATATGCCGTCAAAACAGTTCTGTCCCACAAAGTTAAAGACTGCACAAGATTCCTGTGGTATCTGACATGCCCTGTAAGTTGTATGGCGGAGCTGCCACAGATCAGCCTTGCTGTTTTTTCTCATCCCACAGATGCTCAATCAAGAGTTTAGAGGCAACTTTTGGTAAATATTGACCACTACAAACTGAGAGAACCTCAAAAGCTTTGCCACTTTAAAGATGATCTGATCCAATCGTTTGGCCATAACTGTCTGTAGTTCTGGAGTAACTATCTGAAGTCATCATGATAGAGTGAAAGTGAGGCATCGGAGAGAGAGAGAGAAAGAGAGAAAGAGAGCAATGCATAGTAGTCAGAATGAGGCACAGTAGTGAGATCAATGCATAGTAGAGAAGAAGTGAGGAATGGTAAAGTGAGTGTGAGACACAATAATAGGAGTGAAGCATGTTAGAGTGAAAGTGAGGCATCGGAGAGAGAGAGAGATGGGGAGAGAGAGAGAAAGAGAGAGAGAGAGATGGGGAGAGAGAGAAAGAGAGAGAGATGGAAAGAGAGAGAGAGAGAGAGAGAGAGAGAGAGAGAGAGAGAGAGAGAGAGAGAGAGAGAGATGGAGAGAGATGGGGAGAGAGAGATGAAGAGAGAGAGAGAGAGAGAGAGAAAGAGAGATGGGGAGAGAGAGAAAGAGAGAGACAGAGAGAGATGGGGAAAGAGAGAGAGAGAGAGAGAGAGAGAGAGAGAGAGAGAGAGAAATCTATGCATAGTAGTCAGAATGAGGCACAGTAGTGAGACCAATGCATAGTAGAGAAGAAGTGAGGAATGGTAAAGTGAGTGTGAGTTGCATTAGAGACATAAGTTAATGTAATTGAATAAGATTTCAGACTGTTTGTGAATGTGACTAGTGATAAAGAATTTGGCTCATTTTCCTGAAATGATCATTTTGAGCTGTTTAAATTAATCAAACAGTTGATCCTAGAAATCAAATTACATGTTTTATTCTGCTTTAGGGAAAATTTGTCCCTATTACCCAAACTCTGGCTGCCCCTTGTTCCTGAATCCAATCAAATAGTTGAAAACCTTCCCTGACCACACAGAAAATCTGCCAGTGTTAAATCAACACTACTAGAGTTAAATTAACACTGAGGGTGTCAAAATGTAACACTCTCAGTGTTAATTTAACTCTAATAGTGTTAGTTTAACACTGGAATATTTACTGTGCAGTAGAGCCAGTTCACCATAAGTGTGATAAACTCTTGATGGAAAAATGAATGACTTTACTTTTGTACTTTTGTAAATATTGTGTAGGTATCAGATGATTGCTGGATTTGGTGAAAATTGTGTAGGTAAACAGTCAACAAACACTGACATGGCTGATCTGGATGGAAGTGAAATCACAAGCATTAAAAACTATTAAAATGACTTTAGACTTTCTACAACTGCAGGTTGATGACCCAAATAAATGAAAATAAATAAAGCGTAGATTTGGCATCAGATAAAAAAAAGGTTATGCCGTTTTAGTGGATAAGGAGGCGTTTTAGGCAGATTTGTCCGATATCAAGAGAGATGTGCAGAGACGGATGAGCGTCCTCTGTGTGTGCTATAGGTGGGGAGAGAATTATTAGAGCATACACCCCTGCCAGCAATCTCAGATCACACACACCTGAGTTTTTGAGTGCCAGGGGCCACCTGGGGAACAGGTGCAGGCAAACCTGCATCTCTCACCTGAGCAAGCACGTCCCGTGTGTGTGTGTGTGTATGTGTGTGTGTCTTCATATTTGCTCATGTATATAATTATTCGCTCTAATTCTACATGGATGCCCCAATCTAATAGAGCGAATTTAATTTCAAGATTTATTATTATGACTTGCCCATGGGGTAAGACAGCCTTAAGTACAGTTTGCCATTTCAAAGTTTATTGCTAATAGATACAAATTATCCTCAGCTCTATATTGTAAGTTGTAGCTTAGGGAAACCATAAGACATTAACCATGTTATGATGTTATAATATCAAATAAAAAAAAATATATACAGTTGTTCTACATTAGCATCAAGTCTTTTTCCTTGATGGCATTCCTTATTTACAGTGTTATATGTAAATGATGCTTTTTTTCTGTATTGTGTGCATATGTTTGAGCTTCCAATATCTAAACATCTGATATTTATCATTCTGAGAATGTTGAAAGCTAGATAAAGTAAGATAATGAAACGTATCTAGACATTATACTTGTTTTCAGTAACTTCATTAATAATAATAATAATAATAATAATAATAATAATAATAATAATAATAATAATAATAATAATAATAATAATATGTTCAATTTATATAGCGGGCGGCACGGTGGCTTAGTGGTTAGCACGTTCGCCTCTCAGCGCTGAGGTCTTGGGTTCGAGTCCACATCTGAGCGGAGTTTCTATGTTCTCCCCGTGTCTGCGTGGGTTTCCTCCGGGGTCTCCGGTTTCCTCCCACAGTCCAAAAACATGGAGGTCAGGTGAATTGGCTACTCTAAATTGTCCGTGTGTGTGTGTGTATGTATGTGTGTGCGTGTGTGTGTGTGTGTTCACCCAGCGATGGACTGGCGCCCTGTCCTGGGCTTAGTTGAATAGTGTAATTCCCTGCGCCCAGTGAGGGGGTGGGGGACTAACCGCGACCCTGATAAGGATAAAGCAGGTGTGATAATGAATGAATGAATGAATTTATATAGCGCCTTTCACAAACCCAATGATGCTTTACAATGTCATTAAGTCAAATAATCTCATTGTATTTGTAGATAATTTAGCTTGTTTAAGTCATTTGTCTTAAAACAAGCAAAATCATCAGCAAATATGAGTTAAATTGAGTTAAAACAAGTAACACAATGTCTGATTTTAAGTTAAATAGTTATATTATAAGCTTACAATTCAACACATTTTGGGGCAGCTGTAATTTGGTGCTTATACCTGGTCTCGTGACTGGAATGTCACTGGTTCGATCCCTTAGCAGGACATGACTGAAGTGACCTTGAGCAACGCATCTAACCCCCAAATGCTCCCCAGGTGCCATGGGTAGGTGCTCATTAGGTGAGAAGCACGAGTGGGTTAAATGAGGAACTCAAAGTGTCCTCTGTGTGCAAGCACGTTGGTCAATGACTTCATTTAACTGTCTGTTACCTAACTCACCCTAATACTACATCCTAAACTTACCTCAACCTAACTCTAACCTTCATGCTGTTAAGTATTTACTGAGTTTCAATGGTAGTTTGTAAATAATGTGTAACATCTCTAAATTAACTATACCAGCTTATCTGTAGTGAGACTGATATTTCTCACATTTCTCAAATGTTTAGACTAGATTTAGACAAATGATTGTGCTATTATTTCTGCAGCATCATATGAACATAAATCTTTTATTAAGAGTGTGAATATGTTTGTGCTAGCATACTTGTGTTAGAGTATTTACATATTTGTTTGAGTGAGTGCGTATGTGGGGGTTAGGGAAAGGGAGCGAGATGGAGTGAATGCTTCTTTAGAGCACCCTGCTAATGACCCTCTTGTTCCCTCAATGTGGGTGCTCATTACGCTGAGGGCTGCATGTAATGGCCCACTGGCTCTCATCAGGACCACTAACATCTCAAGAGTCTCTCACTCCACTTTCCTGCACGTGCTCTTCTCTCTCCCTGCCCAAAAGAGATCGACAGGCCTCTCCAAGCCCAAATTCAGTGGAAAGATCAAGGAGAAAGAAACATCTGTACACAATGACAGAGGTAATTGGCCCTTAGGGTGTGTGTGTGTGTGTGTGTGTGTGAGAGAGAGAGAGAGAGAGAGAGGTCTGACATGAGGAAATAAGAGAAATGAACTGAAGAACATTGAGTAATTGTGTGTGCAAGAATCTCATCAACCTTAAAAGCCCTTTGTTAAGTCACTATTACTGAATTCCTATTGAGCTGCATTATACTTTGGATGTAATTCAAGCTCAGGTACATTTGTTAAGGAGGCTACTTGATTTTTTTTTCCCCCTTGCAGAATATTGGTGTGCTTTGTTGCATTTGTTTCACTTAAAGGTAGCTTACAGTGTTGGCTCAGACAAGAATCATTAATTCAGTTTCCCGTGTAGTCCCAGCAAACACAATTTTTTGGAACATGCATGTCCATACACTATAGGGACGAGTATTAAGACACCTGCTCATTCATCGCTTATTCATTGCTTAGCTTACCTGTGTAATGTAATTAGACTGTAACATGCTCTTGAAAAGACTTCTTCCAAATGTAACATGAGGAATACTGTAGATGAACAAATGAATTAGGAGACTTGCTCATTTATTGCTTTCTTCCAAAATCAAGTTTATGAGACTTTGCTGCATACCTGTCAAGTTTTGGATTTTAAAAATAAGGGAAATTTTCCGCCACGTGTTTCGAGTCGTCCCACCAGCCCAACTGAGGTTCAGTATCCCTTACATTTTCAGACAGATTTACAAGAAATCTAAAATAACCACCTGTGAACCACTTACAATTAGATGATCAGAATCTAAAAGGCCTACCTTTGTTAACACTGAAATGCTGTGGACATTCCTACATATGTAAGTCTTATAATACAGCCTAAATGAAAACACAAAAGGGAATTGAAGCCCATTTATTTATTTTACATATTTTCAGCATATATACACATTGATTGTCTTTAAGTGAAACACATTTTATTTAAATTACACATGCTCTTCTTACATTATATTTGCTACTACTACTAATAATAATAAAATAGTAATTATTTTATTGTATTTATTTTATTTTATTATTTTATTTATTTATTTTATTTTTATTGTACTATTTTATTGTATTTAATTTTGACTTCCTTGTTTACATTTACTGTATGTATCTTTTGTCCTTCTGCTGAAGCTGCTGTAAAAATTGACTTTCCCCCTGGGATAAATAAAGTTATCTATCTATCTATCTATCTATCTATCTATCTATCTATCTATCTATCTATCTATCTATCTATCTATCTATCTAATAATAATATCTGTGGTTGGACGCTCTAGATTTTAGGGTGGTGTCAGGTTCTATAGGGCGCTTTATGTCAGACATTGGGATGGAGATTTTTGGGGACCTAGCAACCCTGCTGTTACTAACGCACATGCACATCTGCTACCCATGTCTATGTAAATCCACCATTTACTAAGTAATCCTGCAAAGTCCTGAAAACGTAAATGACTTCTTTTTAACAAACAATTAAACATACATTTAATAAATCGATAAAGTGCAAAAGTTTTCATCCTTCACTAAAAGCGACTCTGATTCAATGAATTAAATAAAACTGACATGCGCATGCGCGGTACAAATCGAAGCGAGCGTGAAGATCAGAAATGTTGAGCGTGCAGGAGAGAGATTTGTATACACTATTGAGTTCATGTGCGTGCAAAACTCTTCTTGCTCGCGCAAAACATCGCGCACGCGCGCTCAGAATTGTGGCACAAATATAACGCCATAGTTCTCATGAGGTTAGTGACATTTCAATTTGGAGAGGCACGGGAATTTTTTTAAAAGTATAATACAGGAAATTTAAGGGAAAATACTAATACGGGATGACGCCGGGAAAGAGGGGTAAAATGCGGTAGTTTCCCAGCCAAAAAGACTTGACAGGTATGCTTTGCTGTGCTGAACTGTTTCTACTTTCCATGAACGTTTCATGTTTATTCATACTTCTGTACATGGATTAGACAAGGAGTGTGTTCACATTTGTATATCTGTGTTAGTAGTGGGTATATCAGACTGCATTCATTCAGAAGTGGTTTCCATAAACATTTGGACAAATAGTGCATTTTGCTACCACCTTTAGGTGTACCAGTGGGTGCCTGGGTGTGGCACACTAGCAAACAAAGATTTTTTGGCCCTTAAATGGTCATAAGATTTTGGACAAATACTGGAAAACCTACTATGATCCATAAATTGTTCTTGGTCAGCTGACTGCCTGTAGGTGTGCCGTTAGTAGACCAGGTGTGGCGTGGCATTAGGGAAAAGTACATGGGCGATCAGACAGTGGTTTGCCATCATAATCATGTCATCGCAGTGTTTGCATTACTAGCATGCCATATGTTCCAAAGTTGCTTTATCCTGTAACAAAGTATTGGAAAACAGTACTTATTATAATGATAATCACATTAAAGCTACAGAACTGACTAAACAATGTTACTTATTTTTCTTCAAGAGAAAAAATAAACAAAAAATGTAAATGAGTATATTTATATAATAGGGCTGCAAATCTTTGGGAATCAAACAAATCGATCCAGAATCGATTCTTGGGGTCATTAATCGATTTTTTTCCGATTGTTCCAAACGAAATACTTTACCGTTTCAGTCTCTGCAAATCGCATGAGTCACGTCATGCCCTTTCTTACCCGGGCCGGGTTGACGGTAAAATCCAAAGTGTTTCTAAATGGTTGCTTTCAAAGACTGTGGCTTGGCTTGCATGCCTGTACATAGCCCACGCTGCTTCCTTGTTTTGCCTACCATTACTGTGGCTGAGAAGGCACATCCGCACCCGCAAAAAAAAAATTATTTTTTGAAAACGAGAATCGATTCTGAATCGTTCAGCGTGAGAAACGCGATTCAAGCTTGAAGCAATTTTTTCCTGAGTTTTTCCTTGCCACCGTTGCCTTTGGCTTGCTCACATAAGGCTTTCTGTTAGATTTCTATTGTGTCTTATGCACTGTTATCTGATTCCCTTGGAATCAAAGAGAGGACTGTTAGAAACCTCTTTTTCATATGTGCATAAGACAGGTCATTGGAGTTCAGGCCTGCTGTCCTGCTCCTACATTCTTGGCTTTACACACATACTTTACGACACTGGAGGTCAGGACTAGCTGACTCCAAAACTATAGATTAGAGGTCTTGCGCATAACCTTCAGTGACAACAGTACCTGATTAACAAGGCTCCAAAGTATCTGTTTAGTCTTACAGGCCATCAGCTCATGTCCAACAGGACTTATGTCATTTCAAACCAATCACGACCTTTCTTTATTTTCCAACCAATCATATCATTACACGGTTCCAAACCTGTATGTCTTTGCCTTTCTAAAGCATATATACTCTGCTGTTTCAAACAATAAACTGGGAAAACCATCTTGAGAACAGACTCTGTCTCTGTTGTCATTTGAACTCCCCCAGCGTGCTGTAGGCCGAAGGAGGACGGAGGAACCCTGAATTCTACTGTTGTGTACAGCTCAGTACTTCAGAGATCGAACCCCAGAACCAACAAACGGTTCTAACACCTATTATATAGTATATGTATATTTATTGATTGTTTTGATCCTTGTGCATCATTTTTATGTATTCTGCTACTGTTGACTGCTGTTTTGTACAGCACATCCAGAAGATTCATTGCTCAGAATTAAATTCATAAAGATAAGCCTTAATTTCAAGATGCCTTAATATGTATAACATGTCTTGACTTCACAGAAGACCATACTGTTGAGTGTATTTTCTGGGGTATTGTAGTTCCTCAGTGTTAATTGTAGTTCTTAAAATGGTAAGATTCTCTGTTAATATGTTACTATTAAATTAGTTTCAGCATCACTATGTTATTCACATTGTTTTTTTTTTTTTTGTCAGATACAAATGAACAAAAAACATTTATGGCTTTCTAAAGATGTATTTTCCTCTCATTATGTGCAATGAGAGATAAGTAGAGATGCAATGAAGAACTGTACTGAAGGAAATAAACACTACATCACTTCTGCATATTAATGTTACAACAGGGGTAGGCAACTCCAGTCCTGGAGTGCCGGTGTCCAGCACAGTTTGGTGATGTCACTGCTCTGACACTACAATTAAACATGCTAATTGCCCGCTGAGTTGAATCAGGTGTGTTTGATCAGGTAGATCACCAAATCAATCAATCAATCAATCAAAATTTATTTATATAGCGCTTTTTATAGTGGGCGTTGTCACAAAGCAGCTTTACATATTTAATATCAAACAAACTGAATCTAAGCCTGATGTGAGCAAGCCGAAGGCAACAGTGGCAAGGGAAAACTCCCTCAAGGCTGGAGGAAGAAACCTTGGGAGGAACCAGACTCGCAAAGGGGATCCATCCTCCTCTGATCAAACTACTGACACAGATTTATATCCTTAGTTAAATCTGACATTGTGCTATAGTATATAACATAAATGATATTAATAATAGCTATCATTGCATTCATATTATGTATCATAATTTAAAATGCAGTAGCATTAGAGCTTTAGTCCAATGTAAGTGAGCAGCAGGTCTGGTGTCAACCTCAGGAAAACCCAACTCAGAGCAGAAGGAATTGACCGCAGTAGGTGTAATGGAACTGGTGGTCTGTTGTGGACTGCAGGAGAATTCAGCCATCAAATCCCTTCTGTGGCCATTTCCTCAGAAAAGAGAGAAGAAAACAAACAGAAAACACCAAACTGTGCAGGAAACCGGCACTCCAGGACTGGAGTTGCCTACCCCTGAGTTACAATAATATTGTACAGCCATATATCAAATAGAATATAATGAAGACATGTTTAATTAAGTTATATATTGTATATGTTTTTACATATAAAGTCACATATTTCATTTTTGTTTATTTTAATGTTGATCAGTAAGGCTTATAACTCAGGAGTTGGATGGCCAATCAAGCACATCATGGACAGGAAACATTTGGTAGTAAGTTTGGCACTCTGGGCAGGTGTTAAGGCCCACTGGAAAAGGAAATCAGCATCTAAACAAAGCTTCTCAGCAGATGCAAGCATGAACTGATCTAAAATGTTCTAGTTGATGGCTGTGCTGACCTTGGACTAACCACAGTGAACCAACACCAGTAGAGGACATGGTACCCTGTGAAGAAAGGTATTATCCGGTGCCATGTCAATGCTAGAAAAAAAACCCATATTGACCAGACAAATGATGACAAACACAAATATGTGGTTGTTGTGACAGACCTGTGTTTAAAAGTTAGAGGAACATCAAATGTTATCTTTGAGATTAACTCGACTTTGCTTTCATTGTCAGTTCAGACATTAGACTTGTGTTATTTTTTTCTGGTCAGTGTACTGTGGCCTTCAAACTCTTACAGCTGAAGGTTTTAAAGGTTTCCTCTCTATACAGACCTAAATGGACAAAAGAGGTCTCTCTCACACACACACACACACACACCCTGAATATAGGTCATTACTGACAAACACACTTACTGACATACACACACTGCATCACATAACACACTTCAAAACACAGCTCTTGCAGCTTGACCATTGGTTGGGACAGTACAGTGCGACAGCCATGCATGAATCATTATTCAGCAACGAACGAGCTGCTCCACTGAATCACCTCACCCAGGTCGTTAAAGTGAATCAAAGTGAATCACCCCTGATTCCTCCAGGCCAAGGTTACATTATGAACAATTCATAACAATAAATTTCACATGTATACGAGAAGGAAGATTGATGGACGGATGGATGGATGGATGGGGATTTGATTGCATTCAGCTGCAGAAGCATTAGTGAGGTCAGGATGTTGGATGATCACCACCCACCTCATCCCAAAAGTACTGGATGGAGCACCATCATTCCAGCAAACACAGTTCCACTGCTTCACAGCTGAATGCTGATGAACATTACACCCCTCTACACCTTTAATTAGGCATGGGGCCAACAGGTTCATGATTATCTGCTCTAGAGAGTCCTAGGCTATTGGCAATACTGTGTTTTTAAATTTGTATATTTGTCAGAAATGGGAGCAATGGACCCTGAGTGGCTAAGATGCTGACACTATGACCAGAAGATCGCAAGTTCGAATCCCAATCATGCTGTTCGCCATTGACAGCTGGGACCTGAGAGAGCAAAAATTGGCCATGCTCTCTCTGAGCAGGTAGATGGTGCTCTCTCCCCATCACTTTCACAATACAATGTCTACTTTCCTCCGAGCGTGTTGGCTCCCCAGTGACGGTGCATTGGCGGTAGTTCGAAAGGAGGCTTTGGAGGAGGCTTGTGCTTGTCTTCACCCTCCTAGACTCAGGGATGTGTTGGATGGGTTAATTGGCTACTACTACATTGAGAGGGGGCAAATGGGCAAATACTAGAAATAAAATTATATTTAAAAATAAATAAATAAGTGCATTGAAAGTACCTTGAATGCTTTCATTAAAAATTTTCACAAACATTTGTAGTCAGACAGAAAAACAGATAGATAGATATATCTTACATTGCTTTCTTGGAAATCTTGATTGCATAAATGATTCAAGTGGAAATAGTTTGCTTTCCCGTGTGCACATTTAGCCATTTATGTTTCAGAGTATTATAACAAACATCTGCTTCAATCTGGGTTTGATTTATAGTGAACATTCCTTTGAAATTGTGATGAAAATAAATGAAAATGTATATAAAAGAATTAAAGAGTAACGTTAGTTTAGATTTTAAACTGAAGGGTTTAACTATGAAGAGAATTCAACGAGAAAGAGAGAGAGAGAGAGAGAGAGAGAGAGAGAGAGAGAGAGGTGTAATGTGCAGGCTGGAGAGTGGTGGCCTCTCTGTGTATGATTTATTGTCTTGGAGATAATTCAACAACGCTCTCTCAATCACTCAAGGCCACCGCAGGCTGGTCTCTGGAGAGGCTCTCTTTTTCTCTTTCAGTTATACTATCTCTCT
Source organism: Crenuchus spilurus (assembly GCA_036984385.1). Classification (NCBI taxonomy): domain Eukaryota; kingdom Metazoa; phylum Chordata; class Actinopteri; order Characiformes; family Crenuchidae; genus Crenuchus; species Crenuchus spilurus. The sequence goes on from BRDA01039813.1 coordinate 31,431, forward strand.
CTCACATACACACACACACACACACCACACAGAGTGAGGTCCAGGAGGTTCAGGTAGCTAAACTTTGATTACTGTCTAATTTAGCACAGGCCTCCCTGTCACCTCGAAACTCACAACAACACAACCAGTACTGACACTCATATGAACATACAGCCTACAACTGCCCAACTCCATTATCTCCCTCTCTCCTGCTCTCTCTTTCTCAGGTATGGGTGGCACACTGCTATACAACACAACATGTGACATATACTATATGTCTGTGGACACCCATTCTAATGAATGCATTCAGCAACTTTAACTTACACTGCTTGCTGACACAGATGTACAAATGCACACACACTCACAGATTGTCTAGTCTCTGTGTTTAGTATTACCACTAAAATAGGACTCTCTGGAGCAACCTGTTGGCACACCTGCAAATTCAGCTGCTTCCTTCACACAATGGCCTTGGCATGCCCAAATACAATCACTTGTTTTTTTGCCAATCATTAACATCTGCTTTGTTCCACACATCAAATTAGGAAATACGGCGCCACCTCTTGAATGAATTTTGCACAACCATCCATTTTATTGCACACCCTGTAGGTATTTAGAACCTGATCATCCTCTTGCAATAGCATCTGCAGGAGCCTGAATGTAATACCACCTTAAACATGCAAGGTGACTATTTTTTCCTACCTAAAAGCTTACATACATACACATTTATATAATTCTCTTTTCTCATTTTAAGATTAGGCTTTCCTCCATTGTTATTTTAAATAAATTGGAGGAGAACCAATAGTAGTTCAGGGAAGTAATAAAGTTAATTTCAGTAGATTAAAAAGTCTATAAGTACTGAATTATTCTTGTAATGGTGAATTAGTGATGGGGAGGTAATGTTATGACAATGTTCTGATAATGTTGTCTGCAATATTGGTACAATAGTGTGATGAGCTTCTGTGCCTGCTGGGATGCTATAACAGATTGTGGGGATTGTGAGGCCGCTGTTAAACTTAGGAAAATTAGAAAGATGTCAGTGTGATGTGGGAGAAGGTGAAATGGTAAGTCAAGAGAGGTATGAAAGAGAGTGCATCAGTGTTGGCATTCAATAGCCTGCAGTGAAGTGTAATTAAAGCAGTTCTCTTCATTAAAACAGTGGTTCAGCCAAGGTTGAACACCAAATAGCCCAAAAGTGCACTGTCTCACATAAGCATAAAGTACCATTGTTAACTCAATAGAAAACAGTGAGATATTATTTTTTATTTCTCAGTGACACTTTACTCGGAGGACCATGAGTTTGAATCCCAGTCATGCTACTTGCCATCGACAGCCGGGGTCTGAGAGAGCTAAATTGGCTGTGCTCTTTCTACTACCATGCAAATCCTCATAGCAATGTACCAATATCTAGTGTAAAGCTTTTCCAGAAGAGCAAGTCCAATATATGTCAGATACAACTCATAATTTATGAGACTACTGCTAATGTATTGATTGATGTCAGGACGTCAGTGGGTTGGAGCTCTTTTTGTGGCATAGAACCAAGAACATAGTCATATTGGAAAATATTTTTTAATGTTATGGCTGGTCCGTGTATAAAGTACCAATACAATTAATCAAAAAATTACCATAAAGTATAAAAACCTCTGTGTCCTCTGGAATGATGGTGGTCCATCCAATACTTTTGGGATGAGTTGTGATGATGATACTACAACATCTGACCTCACTAAAGATTTTGTCACTGAATGCCTTTTCTGTACAGTAGAAACAGTTACTCCAGCAAAAACTGGGTAAATGTGACCCCGCCAGGGAAAACCAGGCCAAAGTCACTGGGCAACTTATTAAGATATTATTATTATTATTATTATTATTATTATTATTATTGTTACACTTATATAGCGCCTTTCTAGATACCCAAGGACACTTTACAATCAGCACACTCCACTTACACCAG